>QEPC01010849.1:1532207-1553556 GCA_003113815.1 Sphenodon punctatus | reverse complement strand
CTCTCTCTCTCTCTCTCTCTCTCTCTCTCTCTCTCTCTCGCTCTCTCGTAGGGGAGTAGAGGATGAGGTTGGGAGTGACTCAGCCTGCTCCCTCCTCGTGGTGTGCTAGAGATCTCTCTCCCCACTTCTCAGCTGAGAGGTGTGCTAGAGATCTCCCTCCCCACTTCTCAGCTGAGAGGTGTGCTAGAGATTTCCCCCCCTCCCCCCCACAGTCTCCTGACTCCCACCCTGTGGTGGGAGACTGGTGCGGGGGAGAACTCTAGCACATATCTCAGCTGAGAAGCAGGGAGGGAGACTGCAGGTGTGTGTGAGTGTGAATCTCAGCTGAGAGGCAGCTGCAGGGAGGGAGGGAGCTAGTGTCACTGGTGGAAGCTGCTGAAAGCACATGAAATACCTACAGGGGGCTGCTCATTTATTAGGTTGGATATACTAAACATGTGAATGGGGACTGCACAGACCGAACATGGACACCAGCAGGCTATCGTCTCGTTTGATTTCACCCAAAGCCACTTTCTCAATCTCTATCTCAACAAAAAAACAAAGATGGAGTTCCCAGCCTTCTCCCTTGCTGTCTCCATCCCTGCACTGCCTGCTGGGAGATGTAGTTGTTTTCCTCTATCGGTAGCACAGCCTTAGGGGGTTGCTCTTCCCAGCAACTGGTAGGCTCTAGCAGGGCAAAGCTTGCTGCAAATTGTAGTCCCCATTCTCTATGATTGTTCTTAACAGTCTCTGTATCACATGTTTGGACATGCAAACACAGGACTGGCTGCATGCCAACCCTCTCTGCTATTTCCCCCTCTCTGCTATTGCACTTTTCTAGGCTCTTTTTTGGCCTGTTCATCATTCTAGGATTGTGGCTTAGAATGATGAATGGCCCATTGAACTGAACAGGCTCAGTTTCCATTGACTTCAATGGGAAATTTTTCCATTGAGGTCAATGGGGAAAAATATGATCCGATTCTGATTTGAACCTGAATCAAATATGATTCAATTGAATTCAATTCCAATTTTGATCTGATTCTTATTTCCCATCCCTAGTTGCTATCCATGACCTTGCCATGGGAGTAGATAACCCCAAATATCTTTCTCAAATGTCTGTCATCAAAGCCATCCATACATTATTGTGTAAATTTCTAAACTGTATGTTAGGACTGGGGTCACATTACTGTTATATAGTCTGTTTGTTAGCTTTGCCTTCATGCTTATTAGTGGGATGGCACTGGGCAACTGATGGAGTTAGAGCGTGGGTGACCAGAGTTATGGTGTATACCGTCCACCTGTTCCAGGCATCAACCTCTGGTGATCTACCAAGACTTCTCCTCTTGACTCCGGCGCTCCAGGCCAGGATCCCTCTAACTAGCTCCCAGGTCTAGTGCACCTTAGGAACTGGTCTTAGAAATGGATAGGAGCACTTTCCTTTAGAGACCGCCTTCTCTACCACACTGGAGAAGCTCTCCTAGCCGATCTCCTCCCTAGAGACACTGCCTGGGGCACCGGTGCTGATGTCCTCCCTTGAAGCGATCTCTGAGAGGCTCAGGCTGGTCCCACTCCCCACACTCTGATCTGCTGGAGAAATTAGCTTGTGGTCTTTTACTAGATCATGATCTAACTCTTTGCTGCCTGGAGTTAGAGTGTAATCTCAGCTGTGAAGTCTCAGCTCTGAGGCTGTATTGCAGTAAAGTAGAGAAAGTCAGGTTGCTGTGTTGGTCCCAAACACAGGCAGTAGAGACAAAGTAATATAGTGATTTCTTTTATTGGACCAACTCCAGTTGGTGGAGGTATGCAAGCTTTCGGACTTCATGCGGTCCTTCATCAGGCAGGTCTGGGGTTACAAAAAATGTAAGGCTTCTGTGGCTCTGTCCTTGAATGGTTCTCCTCCTACCTCTCTGGCTGCTCCTTTAATGTGTCTCTTCCAAATTCCAAATCCTCCTCCCTCCCCCTCTCAGTTGGGGTTCCTGGACCCTCTCCTCTTCTCCATCTACACCCTGTCCCTTGGCAAAATCATTGCCTCCCACGGCTTCCAATACCACCTCTATGCTGACGACACTCAACTCTAGGGATGGGCGAACGCGGTTTGGATGTTTGGAGTTCGGACTGAACTTGGTCTGTTCGGACGTCCGAACCGAACATCCGAACCGAACTCTCGAATGACCGAACAGTTTGGTCGTGTTCGGATGAGTTCGGATGTGTTCGGAGGCAGGAAAAATGTCTTTCCAGGGCCGAAAATTAGGTTTTGGTTTTATTTCGGTTTTGGTTTTGCTATTTTCGACTGTTCGGCCAAGTTTGGACAAACCGAACTCAGCTGAACTGAACCATTGAATCCAAACTCGGGTTTCGAACCAAACGACTGAACATCCGAACATCTGAACTGCGTTCTGTTCGCCCATCCCTACTCAACTCTATCTCCCCCCTGCTCTCTCCCCCCCTCTGTCCAAGCTCGCCTCATCAACTGTCTCTCTGATATTTCCGCCTGAATGTCCCAACATCAGCTCAAGCTCAACATGGCTAAGACTGAACTCCTTATCTTTCCTCCTTACCCTTCCTCTCCCTCTTCCCTGTCCATCCTTATTGATGGGGTCACCATCCACCCCGTTCCGCAAGCCCGTAGCTTGGGCTTCGTCTTCAATACTCACCTAACCTTTCCTTTAAACCTTGCATCGACTCTGTTGCCAAGTCCTGTCACTTTGCACTCCACAACATTGCTCGGATTCACCCCTTTCTCTCCGTCTCCTCAGCCAAAACCCTTGTTCACGCCATGGTCATCTCTTGCCTTGACTACTTTAACCTCCTCCTTACTGGCCTCCCCCGCTCTCACCTGTCCCCCCTTATCTCCATCCAAAACTCTGCTGCTAGGGTCATCCACTCAGCCCATCGCTTCGACCACATGCAGCCTCTTCTCTCCTCGCTTCATTGGCTCCCCCTTCCCCAACGCATCCTTCACAAACTCCTGGTGTTCACGTACAAATCCCTTCACAACCTGGCTCCCGCTTTCCTCTCAGCCCTAGTCTCCTTACACACTCCTGTACACACTCTTCGCTCCTCCTGTGCCCTCTCCCTCACTTTCCCTCATTTCCCTTGCTCCCCTAACTGCCTTTGTCCCTTCTCCCTTGCTGCCCCCCACACCTGGAACTCCCTCCCCACATCCGCCTTGCCCCCTCCTTCTGCACCTTCAAATCCCTCCTCAAAACCCACCTCTTCCTTGCCTCCTTTCCCGACGCCTGCTAGAACTTGCCTTCAATATTTACTGTCTGCCCTCCCCGCAGACTCCTGCCTAACTGCAACCAAGCCAAGCATGTGCACCTGAGACTTCGCATCCACTGAATGTTATTTATCCCGTGTCTCTCCCTATGTCCCCTCTCCTTGTCTCCCCCTCCGAGTCTATTAGATTGTAAGCCATAGGCAGGGACCGAGTCTATCTTATTGTTCTGTAAAGCGTCAGGTACACAGCTGGCGTGATACAAATAATAATAATAATAATAATAATAATAATAAATAACCAAGTCTGGTAACCCCAAGCCTACTGGACGAAGGACCCCGTGAGATCCAAAAGCTTGCATACCTCCACCCACTGGAGTTGGTCCAATAAAAGATATCACTGTACTACTTCGTCTCTGTTGCAGTAAAGTGTGTCAGACAAAGAGAGGGAGTCTAATGTGAGGGAGTTATACCAGTTATAGATTTGGGCTTTGGTCAAAGGGGAAAATCAAGAATCGGCATGTGGTGCCTCATTGCTGGACTAACTAGCTGTTAATAAGGAGAAAGGCAAGCTCACAAGGATCGGGATTTAATAGGCCATGTAGAGTGGAGCAAGGAATAAGAGTAGGATTTAGTGACGGGGTTAATTCAGACTTCATAATTAAATGATGAGCCACAGTGGAGCAAAAAGAATCGGTGAGAGTAGGAAGCCATGCCCAGGTCTGGCTGGGCATCCCAGTCCTTAACAGACAGCATCTGGGTTGTTGCAATGACAAAGTGGCTCTGTCACTTGGAACATAAAATAAAAGGGAAAGAATATTCTGGGGCCAAAAAAATAAGAGTCTCATTATGTTTTTCATTTCTCATCTCTCTAGTCAGCTCTTTCACTTCTTATCACCAGGCTCTATGCAACCAGATGTCAGGTCTGTCAGCTGGTTAAGAGACATGCTGACAGCACGGTGTTCTCATTTGATTTCAGGTTGTAGAGTTTTTTTAGACAGTACGGTGGTGGGAGGGAGATAGGATCTGCGCAGTTACTGTGCTTGCCTGCAATCACCATTTTAGCTCTTTCAGAATGTGGCTTCTTAAAAGGGGCCTGTCAGGATAGGTTAAGGTGCAAAATTGAACTGCTTTTTTAACATTTGAAAAGAAGGATCTAAGCCATCTGTCGGGGATGCTCTAGCTGTAGTCATTCTGCATCCAAGCAAGGGGGTTGAACTAGATGACCCTCGAAGTCCCTTCCAGCTCTAAGGTTCTATGAGTCTAAAAATCTTTACCTGATGAGAAATGTTTTCCTGAACAAGTAAGATGTGATATGAAACAAATCATTAAAAACAAATTGCTCTTACAGCGTCTTGAACCCAGTGGCACATTTAACAGTTAGCCAGATCAACAAATGCTGCCTGGGACCCCCACCAGTCCTAGCCACACATTTCTCCCATCAGACACCAGTTTTAAAAAGATCCCAGCTGGATGTTCCACCTGCCTTGTTCCACACACCCCAGCAGTTCCTATTAACAATGAACAGTCCCTCTTTGGGTGCTGAATTCCATTATCCCCTTTTCAGGAAGTCAAAGTCCCACTTTCAGGAGAGAGAGAGATTGAGAGAGAGAGAGAGACTGGTATTCAAGCCAGTGACTGCTTCTAGACGTGCACGGCAAACATGTTGCATAAAATCACGCTGCATGTAAATATGGCGCGTGTGGGATTTAGACGTGACATTTCGCGCGTTAAAACCAGTTGCGCGTTCTTTTAAAGCCACAAATGAAATACCTCAATGTCGAAGAATTTAAATCACGTCTTTAAAATAATGCACAACTGGCTTTAATGTGCGAGGTGTCACATATAAATCCCACACGCGGTATATTTACGCGCAGTGTGATTTTATACAACGTGTTTGCTGTGCACGTCTAAAAGCAGCCTCAAACACCTCCTTCCTGGTTGCCTTCCAGGAAAAGCACCTGAGAGGACAAATGATGGAGATGATGGAATGACAAGAAACTAAGAGTATCTGTCCCTTTTTATGCACTTGAAAAGTTGGGAGAGCTGTGTGTGCCTGGAAGTGTGGGAGGAGGTGGAGCTTATTTGCTCAGGGGCTGCAGCTTATTCACTTACTGCCCAAGGGGCAGGGCTTGTCTTTCTGGCCACTCAAAATGTTGGGAGGTATGTTTGCAGAGGCAAGCTAGTACTACTAACCATTTCTATGGTGCTACTAGATGTACACGGTGCTTTACAGTCAGAGATTTTGGAGGTCCCTGTCCAATAGGCTTACATTCTAAGATGGACAAGGGATACACACACACACACACATTTTACAGATGGGGAACTGAGGCTGAGATTTGCCCAAGGCCACTCAGTGAGTTCATGGCTAGGGCAGGATTCAAATCCTAGGTTCCCAGAATCAAGTCCAGCACCTTATCCACTACACCACAATGGACATTTTAACCCACACCTTAAAGTGCTGGTCTTTCAGTCTTCTGGGTTTACAAGTCCACAAGTAAGTTCTGGATGCATTCTTCACACACACACTGCCCTGAGGCAGCCTAAAGTAGCCACAGCTGTAGACATGAAAGGCTGCCATGGAAACCAAGTGACCACAGCTGCCTGGAGCAAAGCAGTTTCCCAGGAGAACTTTTTACACACACAAAGGTTCTGGGAGAAGTTCTATGCAGAAGTTCAAAGAGCCAGATGTTTAAGATCTGGGTGAGTGATTTACACACACAAAGTTCAGGATGTAACAGCAAACGTGCAGGAGAAATGTGTGTGTAAAAACACCCACTGGCTCTCTAGGCTAAGAGGTTGTGACTCACCTGAGGCCACCCAGTGAGTTTAACACTAGGGCAAGATTTGATCCCTGGCTTTCCAGGTTCAAGTCTAGCACTTTATGCACTACGCCACACCGGCCCTAAGGCCCAAACTCATGGAATCACTCCTTGCATTGATTTTTCTGTGCTTGCTTGTTTTCCCTCCTCTCCCCAGGCTCTTTCTCTTGGTGTTCACTTGCTTTTCCCTTATGGAGCTTTCTGTCACATGGGTGAGGCACAGTGGCAGAGCAGCTGGCAGCTGCTATGATCATGACATCTAAGGCCAGGCAACCTCTCACTTTCCTTGCTGGCCCTTATGTTGGGTGTGGGAGGTGCCTGTCCTATTGCTGACACCTCCCCCACCAGATAAGACGATGCAGCTGCTGGGTATACTCCATTGTTGAAGGGGATGCGGTGAAATGTATTTTATTGTCTTAGCCTTCTTATCCTCCTCTTGCTGCAGGATGTTGAGGTGTACATGGCTGTTTTTACAATGAATGACACTAACCCGTACTTAAAATCTCAGACTCTTAATCCTGTGTTCCTGTCTACACGGACATTTACAACTCGGAATAACCATCAATCCGGGATCACAGTATTCATGGTTAATAAGGGTTTAGACTAACATGGATGACTGAAAAAATCCCATGGTGCTGAGCTGTTGAATTCCATTGCCACCTTCTGCTATGATTTTTGTTCCCCTTTTATCATCTTTAAATGATTCCACGGCTAATCTATGCACCAGGTTTGGGGGAAGAGAAATAAAAATGCTGGTTTCCTGGCCAGAGAGCCCCAGAAAGTGCTGACAAAACCATAGACGTTCCTGGGTAGAGAGGATGTTTGGTCTATCTACTAATCTCTATGCTCAATTCAGATTTACAGTTTACACAGAGGTTAACTCGGGCTTATTTGATCCCAGGTTAAATAAATCTTTGAAAATTAGGGTTAAATAAACCCAGGTTCAACCTTAACTTGGATAATTTAAACTAGGATTAAGTGTTTACACGGACGTTTAAACTCGAGTTGAGATAGGTTATTCTGGATTTAGCATCCGTGTGAAAGCAATTCATGTCTGCCAGCTCTGGCCCTCAACAGCACTGTCCCTGCAGGGCCCCATACTGCATATTTGCTGACCATGCCCTGACCTTTAAATCAGCCCCTCTTTTGAACCCAAACCCAGCAGTACTGTGTAAGTGCATGAAAACCAGGAATTTAAATTGATTAGAACAAGGAAGTGAAACTGACTACCCTAGCTGGGCGCTTGGGCGAAGAGCAAGCAAACAGAGGGTGTTTTCAGGCGGTACGATAGCCCGCATTTCTATGCTTTGACCCGTGTGGAAATGCAGGCTATCATAACATGAGAAACTGCTGCCAGATGTTAACCTGGGCCTTTCTCCAGGCAGTGCTGGTACTTAGCCCGGGCTGGGAATTGGGGAGATCCCTAACTCCCAGCCCGGGCTAAGTGCCAACACCGCTTGGAAATGGCTGCCTGATCAGGTGTAAAGCATGATGCCGTAATGTGTTCAGCTGCTTTACACAGCTGGGGTGGCATCGTGGACTAGGCACCATGGTGTCCGTTAGCTGGGGGGGGGGGGGCAGACCACTCCACATACCGTTGGGGCGGGGACATGCAAATGCACTTTTGTGTGTCTGCTTGCCCCCTCCCTGGTCCAGCCGCCATAACGTTTGTTTGGTGGCGGAGCCAAGTCCTGGCTGGAGTGACGATTCCCGCCAGAGCAGTCTGTGACGACAGCTGTCCTGTCTGAAAACACCATGAATCTTCCTTCAAAAATATTAATGTGAAAGAACTTGAAATAGAGGTTGGATTATTTTTTTTAAAAAAAGTCATTAAAGCTGTAGTTAATAAAGCAGGCCTGGCATTTTAAAAAGGCATGTTGAGACAGAATGTATGGTTGGGTTGACAATGCTCCGGGAAGAGCATCTGTGTTAAGAACCTTCTCTCCAGTCATTCTGGAGCCAGGAGACACCATACTGATACATTGTTACTGAAGATGGTATCTGATGACTAAAATGTTTATGAATTTATTTATTTATTTAATTTATTTTAAATTTATATCCCGCCCCTCCTGGCCAAAGGTAGCTCGGGGCGGCGAACAACATAAAATAAATCTACAAATTTTAAAACAAATCTTAAAAACTCACCCTCCCTCCCAACCCCCCCTCACACCCCCACCCTACCCCCCTCGCCAAAAGCCTGGCGGAAAAGCCAAGTCTTACACAAACATCGAAATGACAGGAGGGTGGGGGTCAACCGAGCCTCCTCCAGGAGTGAATTTCATAGCACAGGGGCGGCCACCGAAAAAGATCTCACATCAGTGGCCACCCGTCTCACCCGGGGANCAAAGGCCTGGCGGAACAGCCAGGTCTTACACAAACGTCGAAACGACAGGAGGGTGGGGGCCAACCGAGCCTCCTCCGGGAGTGAATTCCACAGCAGAGGGGCAGCCACCGAAAAGGATCTCACATCAGTGGTCACCCGTCTCACCAGTAACAATTCTCTATACACACTGTACTTTGAATATGATACTCTGTAAAATGGGAGAACTTACATACGTTTGTATGAATATTCCAGTGAGCTCACTCCTCATTGGTCAGGTTTGGGGTCTTTGTCTAAAAAGTATAAATACCCATGAGCTGTCATTTGGACCCCTAGACTCTCTTGTCCGGTAAACTGATCTGAGTCTCCCAGCATTGGATCGTGGTTGCTACTCATTCCTTCTCTGGTAAATAAACTTTCTTTACTTTGGCATTTCACCTTGTGTCTGTCTCCATCTCCGACCTCTTTAGAGGTTGGCTGTCAAGCCTGTCACCCAGGGGTTAATCTCAACATCCCTATCTTTGCTGCCTCCCCCCTGAGCATGCTGCTTCAGCACTCAAGTGGAAGGGCTAGGTCTGGGAACTGGAAAAGGGTCAAATGAAAACCAACCTTAGGCCAGATTTGGCTTGTGGGCTAGGAGTCTCTTGAAATTAATACCTTTGGCAAAAATCTTACCAGCTAATTTTGCCTGCCTCAAATCAGGTCCAATGAAGTGGTATGAACCATTATTTGCCTCTCACTTTGTTTCCTGAAATGAATATTTGCAGAATTTGGTGAGCACTAGTAGTGCTGAACCAATATACTGAAAATCACCAAAATGACCCAGCTGAAATATCGAAATATCCAAAGCAGATATGTGAATATCATTTTGGTAGTAAGTAAGTATTTGGACAGTCAGAGGGCTATCCAAAAATGCAAACAATGTTCATGAATAAAAAACTGCCTTTTTATTTCAGCTTTGTTCCCTTCCCCTCCTGAAAAGATGAGCCTGGTGATGAAATTCTGAGCATTGACAAGCTTGGGTGACCAAACTGATTGACTGTAGAAAGCTCTGCATGTAATGAATCCCCCCCCCCCCCTCCCTCTGTTTGCAGAGTACACGGTGATAAATGAAAACTGCCCTGGGGCTGAGTGGAATATCATGTGCCGGGAGTGCTGTGAGTATGACCAGATCCAGTGTGTCTGTCCAGGGAAGAAGAAAGAAGTGGTGGGTTACACTATTCCCTGCTGCAGGAACGAGGAAAACGAGTGTGACTCCTGCTTAATTCACCCAGGTATGTTGATTTATGGCAGTGGTCCCTCACGTCAGTTGTGTATTTGTGCCAGCTTGTGTCCATGAAACCGCAGCACATGCAGTCAGGTGGAGCATGCAACTCGTTCTGGCCAGTGGACTTGATGGATTGTTTTTATCCTCATCAGGGTCTGATTTGTGCCAACTCGAGTGGTTGACCACACTGAGGCGAGCTAATACATTCAGCATATTGCCCAGAGCCCCAAGTTGCACCACGGCTGCTGGTAACAAAACCTCACACCAGGAGCAGAGAGTTTCCAGGGTTCACTAGGCAAGCTGGGAGGCTCCCCATAGAGTAAAGTCATTGCTGGCCTTGTACAGGCCATTACTGAATGAGGATTTTATTTCCACTGCCTCCAAGGCCTGGTTTGTACATTGCATTATTAAACAAGAGAAGAAAAATGCCATGGAATTCAGACTCTGCAGGAGGAAATGGAAAAGTGAAGGCAAGAGTAAGGGGCAGAAGGAACAAATAATATATTCTATAACAAATATATTTTCTATAACACTTTTTCAATGTTCAAAGGGCTTTACAATACTTATCCAGTTTACTCTCACAACAATCTTGTGATGTGGACCATTATTATTCCCATTTTACAGATGGGGAACTAAGGTTGAGAGACAGTGATTTGCCGAAGACCTCCCAGTGGTTTCATGGCTAAGATGGGATTTAAATCCTAGGACGTTTTTAGACGAGACGTGGCTTCTCCTGGACATCAGAGTCTGTGAGAAACAAACTTGTGCAGAGGGGTGCGGGGTGGAGGTGGGGGTTATATGTTCCTCCCTGCTACTGGAAGTCAGTCGGCACCATAGGAAACAGCGGATGCCAACAAACGTGCATGGATGGAGATCCAGAGTTGTAAAATCTTGATATCGGGGTATCACAAGTCCAGATTTTCATCCAAGTGTGAGTTCACTGTTTCCTATGGCGCCAGCTGACTTCTGTTAGTAGGGCAGGGGGTGGGGAATGTATAAACTCCCCTCATGCGGGTTTCTTTCTCCTGGACTCTGAAGTCTGGGAGAAGCCGTGTCTCATCTAAAACCGCCTCATGTTTCCTAGATCCCAGTCCAACACCTTATCCACTAGACTACATGGACATCTCGGATCTACAGCCAGAGCCACACTTCCCAAAAAGGGATGTTCAGATATGCCATGATTATTTTGTAGAGTTTTGTCAGCAGGCTGGTGGAAGGGAGATTGTAGAAGTATAGGCACCCACAGAGCTCAGACAGATTTCAGATTTAAGCTTGCAGAGTTTGGGGATGGAATAGGCATGCTCTGCACAACTGTCAGGACCAATTGTGAAATGCAGATCCAGAATCTCAGGGCCAGCCTTATGCGACAAGTAGGGCAGTCACTCTGTACCCCACTCTTTGCAGAAGCCCTGCAGAGAGCCCCCTCCCACACCTGCCTCCCCCTACACTGGTACCATTGCTGCTGCTGCTCCTGAGAGGGTCCCTAAGACCCTTTGCTGCTACTGCCATTCTTAAGACTTGCAGCAGTGCCTCCTCAGGAGGAACAGTGGCTGTGACTGGTGGAGGTCCCTCTTGGGATCAGAGCATTCAGATGCTTCCTGTGGTTCCTCCTACTCCTCCTTCCTCCACTCCCCTGTCCCCTCATCTGGGGCCCGGTAGCCAACAGGAACCGGGACATGTGATGGGTTCTAGATTTGGTTCAGGACTGACTGTACACTAGGCTCATCATCTGTCAAAGGGAAGAAAAATGGACAGTGCTAATTTGCATACATTTGAATCAATGTGGGGCCTTGTAAATGTATGCAGATTTAAATATCCCATTGCCTAGCCTTGAGGGTGAGCTAATAAAAAAGACAAGGGCAGTGGCTGGGTTTAGGGGCGCAGGTTATATGGGAACAGAAGCTGGATATGGTGGTATGAAAATATAGTTTTGGGTGTAGGGTAGGTGGGGCAGGGAGTGGGTGCAGGAGCATGGGGATGCCAGGACAGCAGATGGTGATACCAGTTCAGGGCTTCAGTTTCTAGACAACTGACATCCAAACCCAGACAAAAAACTCTAATCTTTGGACCCTTGGACAAAAGCTGAACAGATGGTGACCCTACTCTACATGCAGCCTTGGCCAATGGCAGCAGAACACCTTTCCTTAGGTTCCAGAATGTGCAAACCTCCCAATTTTTGTTGCTTTTTTGTTTTTAATAAAGTGTGGCTATTCCTGTGCTTGCTCTTCCCAGCCATTTTCTGGAAGAAGCTTATTTTAATGAGAGGCCCAGACAGATGTAGAGAGAGTTTGGATAAGCTTCACATAAACGTATAAAATGTTAGGTTCCTCTCTGGACTGACCTCTGAACCTCAATCTGGACGTCTGTCTGCCATTGATTGATGTACATATGAAGAATCCCATATATAAAGTGACACAGAACTTTCTCCACTGCCTTGGCTGTGGTGGCACTAAAGCTGGTTGGATTGGAGGGCAGAATACCATCAACTGTGTTAACTACTAGGAGATACTTGAAAGTATGGCAGATGAGAGTGTGCAGATCCACACCCCCAGTGAACCCAATTTACCCTGTACGCTCTCCCCATCTCCGATAGCTGCTTATTATTTATGCAGATTTATAAATAGGCCTGGAGATTTACAGATACTTGCCATCACCAGCTTATATCCTAAAAGTGCTCTGCCAGCTCCAACACCATTGAAGTGAATTGGGGTTGGTGGTGCTGGTGGAGTGCTTTCAGGACTGGAATTTAATTTGCATTGCACTGACTGACTAATTAGTTAAGCCAGACAGCTTCAGCCAGTTGCCCTTGCTATTTGCCACAATGATCACACGTCTCTTTTGTGTTTACTGTGTAGAGCAGCCAAACAGCACTCCCACTGCCCTCAGCAATAAATTATGCTCAGGCGTCATTTACCAAAATAACTCTCCTTTCAGGCTGCACCATTTTTGAGAACTGTAAGTCCTGCCGCAATGGCTCTTGGGGTGGAACGTTGGATGACTTCTACATCAAGGGAATCTACTGCGTGGAGTGCAGAGCGGGCTGGTATGGCGGGGACTGCATGAGTAAGTATCACCAGGAATACACACTTCTGACTGTGCGGGGTGGCACTTCAGACAGGTAGGGGTGGCTTGGTAGGTACACTGCCCTCCTGGTTCAGATCAGATGTCCACCATGTCTCTGGCAGTGGCTAGCACCAGATGCTTCAGAGGAAGGCTCAAGAAGGTTGGGAAGTGAGCAGTTGCGTGTGTAATAAAACGTCATGTCCCAAGGGAAGTGGCTTCCTAAGAATACAAGAGGTGAAGACAGTGTCGTTCAGATGGCTGCTTTTATTGGACTGGCTTCTGTTGGTGAGAACATGCAAGCTTTGGGCCACACAGGGCCTTTATTCAGGCATGTAAGAAGTCAGACAGACATAAGAACTTCCATACTGGCCCAGATCATTAGTCCACCTATCTCAGTATCCTGTCTCGAACAGTGGCCAGAACACTGCATGTCGCAGAGGAGGATATGTACAAAAGAGAGTGCATATGGAGTGATCTATTCCTTGCTCCGTCCTCCCAGAATCCAGCAGCCGGACATTTAGGGACACCCTGAGCATAAGATAGCATCCCTGACCATCTTGATTCATGGTCTTATCCTCCAAGAATTTATCTAATGATTTTTTAACCCCGTTATATCCCTTGCCTTCACAACATCTCATGGCAGTAAGTTCCACAGGCTGCTTGTTGTGTGGATCACCTATCAGTTAGAGCAGGGGTGGGAAACCTCCAGTTCATGAGCCAAATCCATCCCATACCTGTTTTTAATTTGGCCAAAGAAGGATTGTTGCTTAGAGTCAGGTCTGATGGATGAGCATTATACCAAGCCCCCCCAAACTACAAGAAGTTTCTTTCTTAATATGTATTAAATATGATGAGTAAAATAATAATTGCAAGTAACATGTGTAAACAAAGTACCAGTTTGATCTTTAGAAATGGATTTCAAAGCTTATGATGGGGTAGGGGAGAGGGAGACAGGAGAGCCCACAGGTAGAAAGCTCTTCCAGGGCCTCACATTTCTCCAAATAGGCCTGCTTAGAGTCTATTTTTGCCAGCTTTCCTTGTTGCGCTTTAAAAGACTAAAGAAATTGGGAAACTGGGCTTCAAGGAAAAAGGTATGTGGTGTTGTTTTTAGAATGTACTAACTAATTTAAACTAGACTGCTAATATTAACAAGCTAGCTCAAGTTTAAAACTGGGTTAGCCTGTCTACATTGAGATTTTAACTTGAGTTGACAACTTAGGATGCATTCACATGAGATGCTAAGTCCACAAAAATCCCTCCTCCTTCTCTGTGGTTTTTTTGTTTTAAACATTGAAAAGGTTAGGTCACAGGATGCACCAAGTGGAATGTGCTTTTGCTCTGAAAAGTTTACCACGGAAGCCATGCTTTATCAATTGTGCTAAATTACTCACACATTTTTTTTATATTGTGTGAAGGGATTAATTTTGCTGTCAGTCTGTACCGTAAAAGTCAGCACAGAGCCACATAGCATCATGGGATATCTAGCGGTTCTCATGGCAATAGAGGATCACTTTTAAAATGGGGAAGAGAATGGAGGAAAGTTTAAAACAACAATTGCTGTCTCGTGTATGAAATTGAAGGGGCGGGAGAAAAGACTCATGTGAATGCAGCCTGTGATTGCTAGTTTGAGATAAAACACACACCTTTTTCACTATTGTAGATGAGTCTGAAAATGTCAAGGATAATCTTGTAGTGAATCTCTGATTGTACAAGAACAGATGATAATTCCACATAAGTATCCCCATGGGCAGCAGTTTCTAGTGTAATGTAATTGCTTGAAAAAAAAATCTCCCTCATTCAGGGATACAAAAGCATGTGCAGGACAAGTATCTCAAAAAATGTGGCTTCTCCAATATTTCTCCATAGTATAATTGCGATTGCTATTTTCAGACAGCCAAACAAAAGCCACCACGAATTTGTGCTGCCTGTGCATAATGTCAAAGGGCAGGGAGTAGGTAATTTTATTGTTATTGCATCGTGACCACATCTGGAATCCTCCATTCATTGTGTAAACCTCATTAGCAGAAGGAAATCCATGAATGGAGGGAACTGAAAGATCAGCCAATATAATCAATAAACAGATATGCTCTCTCTGCAACGTGATGTACCAATGCACTGGTGTACATCTCTTCCTAGCACTTTGATTGACTGGACTTAAAGCCGTACACATTACCATGGTTTAACCTTGAAACATTGTCATCACTGTCTGTGTGGAATAGCTGCAGTGTAATGAATAAAAAACCAGCAGTCCCTTCTGGGCTCAACAGGGAGGAAATCCTGTTCTAAGATTATCCCAGCTGAAACTGACTGCTCAGTTCCTCATCTTTTCCTCTGTGCCTGGCAGAACCAATTTTTGGGATGGGGAGAGAGGGCACATCAGTTTTTTCTCCATAAGGTCCTAATTTTATTCTTATTTGACAGAACATTTACAATATCCAGACAGCTGTACACTGCTTGACTCTAGAGTTTTGACATTTGCATTCTTGGGTGAAAAGAAACTATAGCTACCAGAACAATTTCTGCTTGTCAGTGGACAAAAAACAGTGTCTTCCAAAAGCAATTACAAGCTTTCCTAGGGGAGTGTGATTCTTTATCTCCTACTAGTGGCCATTCTGAGTAACAGGGTGAGGACTGGAATCTGTTTTTGCTTCTTGTTACAAGATTTGGTCCTGTAGCTCAAATGATAAAAGGTCTTTTGGACCCATTCTCAGATCCAAGGACCATCAGCTTTTTAAACTAATACAAACTGGTTAATACTGAGAATAGATTTGTATGTGAAAAAAGATTTTCTTGGTGATGCAAAAAATCTACATTTACACCTTTTTCAGTCCACTTACTTAAGTCTTCAGTCAATTTTCCAGTAAAGTTGAGCATTAATATTAAACCATTTAATTGATTTTCCAACTCTTTTTAGTTTGGTTTCCTACAGAAAGAAGACTTACGTACTCCCACCCTGTGCGTGTGTGCACGTGTGTGTGTGTGTACCTCCTTAAAGCTTTGGATCTTATGGGCTGATTTTGGCAGAGGGAAAAATGATTCTGGCCTAAAGCTATTTAGACCCCCAAATTTCATAACAGTAGGTGCACCTGGAGGATGAACCTCTTGTAGTGTCTACAAATCAAATTGACTTACATTGAGCATTGTCCCTCTGACTGCACCTCCTCTACTTTTCTAAGGGTAGCCAGATATTATTATTTTTTAAAAGAGAAACACCATGGAGCTTTGAAATAAGGGATGCTATGGAGTGGTGTGGTTTTGAAATAAGGGATGCCCATTATGTTCTACGGAGTTGTGTGATTTTGAAATAAGGGATGCCCATTATGTTCTATGGAGTTGTGTGATTTTGAAATAAGTGATGCCCATTATGATCAATGGAGTGGTGTGGTTTTGAAATAAGGGATGCCCATTATATTCCACGGAGTGGTGTGGTTTTGAAATAAGGGATGTCCATTCTGTTCTATGAAGTGGTGTGGTTTTGAAATAAGGAATGTCCATTATATTCCATGGAGCCATGGGGCTCTGAAGTAAAGAGGGGGAGGGGGTTGTGTTGGGTGAAAGGTATACTGAATGGTGGGTGTTTTGAGGGGGGGCAGCACCAACCCCTGGTGGCAGCAGGGGAAGGTACTGGGGGAGGTGGGGTTAGGATGGGGNTTAGGTCAGGGATGGAAGGGTTATGTGTTACTAGGGGTGGGAAGTTCAGCTCCTCCGGAATCCGATACTGCCAGTATTTTGCTGTACCGGCAGTATCGGATTAATCCGGTTATTGGGGGTACCGGTACCGGTTCCCCGTGTCGGATTTGTTTATATTGCAGTCGTTGAAATGAAAGGCCGCAATGTAAAAGAAAGAAAGAATTCCCCCCGCCTCCCCCGTCCAGGCTGCGCGGGTGGAAGGGGGGACACCACCCACTCACCCTGCCCAGCCTGGATTTTTAAATAATTTTTTTTTAGCCGAAGTCCCTGCTAGTGCGGGGGTGGTTTAATACCCCCCCCCATCCCAGGGATCACCCTACCCCCCCACCCAGAGATCACCTACTTTATGCGCTCCGGGCGGCGGCAGCGGCGGCGGTTGCACGGTGGTCCGGCAGCTTCAGTGCTAGCTGGCTTCAGCGCTTGACTAGGCCTTCCGGGGAACTTCTGGGTTTCCCGGAGCCCGCACTAACAGGGACTTCGGCTAAAAAAATCCAGGCTGGGCAGGGTGGGTGGGGGTGACCCCCCCCTTCCACCCACGCAGCCTGGACGGGGGAGGGAAAGTGGTTTTTTGTTTTTTTTCCCCATTGATTTCAATGGGGACAGTTCCCCATTGAAAGCAATGGAAAAATACCGGTACCGGTATACCGGTTCTAATCCGGTAAACCGGGTTTTGGGGAACCGGTATATGGTAAAACCGGTATCCGTTTTTGGGGGTGAAGTGGGGTGCCACAGTGTTACTGATTTTATAGAAGAAATGTGTATTTTGATATTATTCAGATCGTTGTTATATTATTGTAAAGTGTGTGGATGATAGGTCCCCCCTTCCTGGTGAGAGCAGGGGGGAGTTGATGGGTTCCTTCCCTGGTGGCAGCAGGGATGGAGCATATGGATGGGATGATATGGATAAATTGTTTTATATTGTAATAATGTTGATATGCTGTTGTTGTATTGAATTACATGAGGGAAGGAGAGGGTGGGAGAGAGTGGTAGATTCACCCTTTCCTGGTGGCAGCAGGAATTACAAATTATCCCATCATCCTACCTCCCTAGGTAGGATGGTAGGATGATGGGATAATTTGTAATTTTTGCACTGTGATAATTTTTGTGTTGGTCCATATTGGACATTGCTATTGTTATTTACTGTGAATATTTTTGAATGTTTGTCTTTGCTTTGGTTGTAAGTTGCCTCGAGTTGCCTTGGTGAGAGAATGCGGGCTACAAATTAAAAGTGAATTGAATTGAAGTGAATATTTGTACCTGGAAGGGAGATGCGTCCTCTTTTTGTAGCTGAAGAATCCCGATTGATTTACATTAAGTCTTGGTCCCACTCTGGAAACTAGGCTTCATTAGTTTGGTTTCACGAACTACTTGTTTAGCTACTTTTTTGCACACACACCCGGCACCTTTTTTGTCAGTTTGTCACATTAGTACACAACTCTCCTAAAAAAAAATGTCAAACAAACCCTATACCCCCTCCCAACACACATTTCCATATCTGTAGTGTACAACCCTATTATGTGCAGAGAATAGCTTTCTGTTTGCCTGATACAGACTCTCTTGGTTTTTCTGCTGGAGAAGCAAACACATGAATGTGATGTCATGTATGAACTATGCCACTTTCCTGATCACAAATTGTCACACCTTTGCCATCCCTTCTCTCTCCCCTTGATGCTCCCACTTACTTTATGGGCAGTCCGAGGTGTTAATCCATTTTAGGTAAGATGTATTAAAGGTCTTTGTATAGACAAGTAAATGTGTGTTTCAAGATGCATTAAGTACTCAAGGTTAGCCCTGTACCTTACAAAGGATTAATCAGGATGCAGGTAAACACACATTAACCTGGCTGAACATGGATTTTTATTCAATACGTGCCAGCTAATATATCTCAGTGAACACAGGTTAAATGCAAAATCTTTGTGCTGGCACGTTTAATGACTCCAAAACTTAACAATGACAAATGCTCCAGTGGGTATCAGCATAAAACCGTCAAATAGATAGAAATGTCAACATTACATATTCTTGTCTGAAGAAGCGTTCTCTGAGGCTTACAAGCTTGCACGCTCTCACCAACAGCAGTTGCTCTGATCACCCCACACACTTTTCTTCTAGTAGCACCTGAGAACCCAAACAGAACCAGGACTCCGTTCCATTGGACATTGCACAAACAGAGGGTAAAAACAGACATGCGTTGGGCTTGCTTTCATCTGGGACCCAGTGGCATGTGTAAACACACATGGCTAGATGTTAGCCTGGAATTGTCCTGGGCGGTGTTGGGGCTAACCTGAGCTGTGACCTCCGGACAGCCTCCAAGGTCATAGTCTGGGCTAAGGCCCGTCCACCCAGGCCAAAGCGGACCGGAGCGGGTGAGCACGTCTATGCGGCTGTGGCTTTCCTGGTTTGAACTGGGGGCCGCCATGGTCAGCAGCTATGACTGTGCCTCTTTGGCAGCCATGGCTGCCTGTCTTGGCTAGCCTGGAGCAACTGCTGTTGTCAAGAGTGTGCAAGCTTGTACGCACTGGACAGACCCAGGTTTGAAAAACCTTATTCTTCTTCCCCTCTGCCAAAGCAGACACTGTCAGTCCAAAAAACAGGCAGCACATTGAAGCTGAAATGTGGAGCCAATATAAAGCCCAATCGAATGCCAAGCTAATTAACAGAGGGGCTCCTGTGTATTATTTATTTTCATGTTTAATTCAGTAAACCTTCTTGGGTTTTTTTAATGTAAATTAAGCAATTAGGGACAGCTTCACAGACCCTTTGTGTTCTTCCTTATTGTACAATTAGAGTCTAGCTTGTAATAAAATATCTGAAGAGCAATGAAAGGGAAACTCATCTCGTTTTAATTGTGGTGTAAAATATACTGCAGTACTTCAAGTCACCCACCAGATGGTGCCCAGAAGCTCTTAAACACATCCTCAGGAGAGGTTACAGGTGTTATGGATCTAACAAGGCAAACTGTTTTTTTCCTTTTTCCCCCTGCTGTCAAAGTTCGCTGGGAAGTCGAAGTGTTAGGAATAAAACAGCTGAAGAAGGAATGCACCTCATGGGTGCATACAAAGCAGAGTTGCATCTGCATTTCCAGACCTGGGTGTTTAACCCAGAGCTTTGTTTTAGTGAAAATAAAGGAAAATGCTAGGTGTTTCTCTCTAAACTCTAATCCTTCAAGGATAATCTGGGAGACATCAAGGTGAGAGACATTAGCCCAGATTAGCCCCCTCCGGATGACTGGCCACGTGTCCGTCTATTAGGTGGTCACCAGATGTTCACCCACCACCTGCCCGCTCCCCATAACCTACTCACAGCATCATCCCAGCAAATGTGGAGGATGCCATGCGGGCGAATGCTAGCTGATGCAGGGGAATGTGCACCCACGTAGCCGCCTTCCATCTGTCGGGTGTGTGTAGCCTCTGTGTGCATGCAGGTCTGCCAGGACTATAGAGTTCTGGGTAGAGCACCTAGAATGGTCCATGGAGTGACTGCATCTCAGTGGCAGAGGGTGTGTGTGAAGTGCAGCGGGGTAGGGGAGGAATGCCTGCCCATCTGCCTGGTTCCCTGCACAGAACATGCAAGTGGCAGCTGTGGGGCAGATCCACGGGGCGACCCTGGATTCCAGTGGACTAATCTCTCGCCTGTGTTAACACCCACACCAGTCTCCCATTAAGGTTTATTATTATTAATTATTTATATAGCACAAGCAATGTGCCTGGCATTGAACAATCTTTGTTTAGAGACAGGTCCTTCCCAGAGGGCTTACAATCTAGGGGAGAGAAAAGAGGGGAGACAAGGAAGAGGGAAACATAGGAGAGAGACGGGGATGAAGTTTAGAAGTTTCAGGTGCATGTGTATACTTAGCTTAATTACAAGGGGAAAGGAAACCCCCAAAGAAAGGACAGTAAAAGGAGAACTAGTGAGTAGCCTGTGGCAGCAAGGAGCTAGGGGAAGCATAATAAACGTTTTCAAGTGAGATTTTAAAATTAAAATTATATAGGCGAGCAAGATGTAAAACCAGGGGAACACAGGTTCTCTCTCCTCTCCTCCCCCTGATTTTGGGGCATATGTCAGTCCCTGCCCCTGATTGGGCTTCATACACTGAACTGGGCTTCCACTGAGTGAGCTTCATACACACTTCAGTTCCTTTTCCTTTCAGTTAACCCCCTGCTGCATAAAGGAAGGGGCTGAATGAGACTCCCTTGTTTTCTCAATTAACTAGCAGAGATATGCCTCAGTAGGGATGTGCAAACAGAACCGAGTTCGGAAATTTGGTTCGGTTTGGTTCAAAAATGGAGTTCAGTTCGGTCGACCGAACTAGTTGAGTTTGGTCAAATTCTTAACTTCCGAACCGAGTTCGTACATTCAAAACTGGTGTTTTAAGCTGTTTTTGGCCTTCTGAACTGGTTCGGATTCGATCTAACAGTTCAGTCGAATTTGAGTTTGGTTCGGAAGTTCGGTTCAGTCGACCGAACTAGTCGAGTTCGGTCCGAACTCCAAACTTCCGAACCGCGTTCGCACATCCCTATGCCTCAGAGGCACACTGAGGAACAGAACCCAGAACTCTTGGGATGGTGGTCTTTGCAGCCTTGCTGCTAATGCTGTTGCAGCATTATTAATTATTATTATTATTATAAACATTTATATAGTGCCACCCCATGTGCCTGATGCTGTACAGAACATAGAAATAGATGTGGCCCCTGCCTGTGGCTTACAATCTAAAAGACAAGGAGGGGGAGACAGGGAGAGGGGACAGTGGGAGAGACAGCGGAGAAGACAAACAAACATTCAGGCGGATGCGAAGTCTCAGGTGCGTGTGCTTGGCTTGGTTACAGTCGGGCTAGTTGCAGCAGTCTGCAGAGGAGGGCAGACAGTAAGTATATGGGGAACGACTAGCAGGCATTGGGAAAGGCGGCAAGGAAAAAGTGGGTCTTGAGGAGGGATTTGAAGGAGCGGAGGGAGGAGGCAAGGCCGATGTGGGTAGGGAGGGAGTTCCAGGCATGG
>QEPC01010849.1:1470376-1510635 GCA_003113815.1 Sphenodon punctatus | reverse complement strand
GGGGGTGTCCCCCCTTCCACCCGCGCAGCCTGGGAGGGGGAGGGGGAGGGAATTAATTTATTTCATTGGTTTCAATGGGGACACAGCGCCCCATTGAAACCAATGAAATAAATCCGGTACCGGCATACCAGATTTAATCCGGGAATCCGGTTTTCGCAGAACCGGTAACCGGTAAATCCGGTAGCCGGTAATGGGCCCGGGGTCCCACCACTACTAACCACCCTTTAACCACCCTTGGTGGTTATTTATGCTTGTTGCAGGGCTGTATTGGTGCCCTATGCTGCCCTGCAACATGCATAAATAACCACCGAAGGGTGGTTAAAGGGTAGTTAGCGTCATGTCTGTTTTCACCCATTGATAGTAAAAAACTGAAAGTTACCTGTAACTAGATAGTGATAGGATATACAAATTAATGAATGGCAGAGAAATAATTTAGAATGCAACACTGTGTATATATGGTTAGGATTATTTTTTTTCATTTGTATATCACTTTGCATTTAATATTCTTGGATCTCATCTGCCATTTTATTGCTCAGGCACTCAGTCTTACAATATCCTTCTGTAACTCTTCAAAGTCTTTGGATTTAACAGTCTTTAAATATTCCTTATCGTCCCTTTTCAAAAGTGTGGCTCCTTAAAACATCAGCCCAGTGGAGAGTGGTGTCTAGTTGTCTTCCAGTGATGACAGTTCCTCTCAACCTCCTCCTGAATAACTCTGCCAACCAGTCGTTGCCACTGTGTAGAGTCTAGTCTGAAATCCTCCCCCAAAAGTTTAGTATTTGAAAACTAAGACTTTTTCATAAAAGCAAGAAACAGTGTTTCAGCTTCCGTTGAAATGCAAACGATGTTTAAACCAAGAAATACTTCCATTTTGTAGCCAACTTCATGGCTGTTATATCAAAACATTTTGTGAAAAATGGAAAAATAAAATAAAAAATTGACCGGCTCTACCTCTAGAGCTGAAATAATTTGGAGAGGGTGTGTGTGTGCTCCCCATTAAATGTGTTTATGTGGTTCCACCTTATGTTTAGACTGTTTTATACTGTTTTATGTTTTTATATGTTTTGTTTACGGTTGTGAGCCGCTCCGAGTTGCCTGTGGCAAGAGGTAGCGGGTTAAAAATACAACTAACTAAATAAATAAAATAAATAGATCCTCCCCACCTCTTTGCCCTACTTGTGCTGCATAGTACGTTACTAGGTAGCATGTGAGGTGAGTTTCTTTTCCAGACAGCCCATCATTGCTCCCATTATCCCTGTGAATCAATGGGCATAGTAGCTATAATAGGGACAGGGGATATATGCTAGGGGGACACCATTCCGTCTTGTGCACCAAGGCCCAGTCGCACCTAGCTGCACTATGGATCTTTTCAAGAGTTAAGCTACTCTCAGCCCATTACACCTTGTGGTCATTCAGGTGAAGTTCCTGAGACAGTCCCTGAAGATCCTTAACAGATTTGCTGTTTCTGCTTCCCCCCACCCCCCTCAGGGTGTGGACAGGTTCTCCAGGCTTCAAAAGGTCAAATTTTGCTGGAGAGCTACCCGCTGAGTGCTCACTGTGAGTGGACAATTCATGCTAAGCCTGGGTTTATCATCGAATTAAGGTAGGTGGGAGAGGAATTTAAGCAGAGTCATTTTTTTGCATGATACAAGGTGATGTGTGTAATGGATGGCAATCATATTTTGGTTTCAAGGTGGGTCATGTCGCAGATTGCTTCAGTTTCCCCAAATGGAAAAGTACTTAGTGGTCCAGACTAGACATAATCTGACCTGAATATAGGATAACTGTTTCCAATTTGTGGGTTACACTGAGATTACACCTACTATGTGGGTAGGACCCTTCTTAGTATGTATAAGTAATGACAATATATTTTAAAGGAGGAACGTGAGATAAAAGAATATATAAAAAGCATATAGGTTTACTTAAATTCAAAAGGAATAACAGACAGTACAAAAGGAAAAACAAGGTCAGTTACAAATTGAACAGTATGGTACAAAAGACATTCATTAAACAACATTCATTGTCTAAGTTTAGTCTCAGTCAAAACCTTAAAGGAAAAAAAATATGCTTTTATCTCTGGCTCAGTGGTCTCATAGTAACCCAGTTCAAGCCTCGTTCTGCCAGGTTGTGAGAAGACTCCAGAATTCGGAGAACTTCTACTCCTCTCTTTCCTCAGGGGCCATTTTTATGCCAAATTTTCTGTGCAGTTAAGCATTTCTTGAATTATGCCACTATGTACTGACTAGCTAGCTAAGTTAATGAAACTCTAGCAGAGATGATCAATATCTCAGGCAGGAACTGAATAGAAACAAACAGAAAGACCTCTAGTACAGGCTAACATAAATAATAACTAACTTCAGTAACAATGGGTATTTTCAGACGTTACGAGATCACGGTGAACCACGGTGAATACCCACCTGTGGTCACTGTGGCTCGAACGTCTGTTTGGCGGCTGCCAGATGTTCACCACGGTCAATACCCGCAAGGGGTCAGTTTGAACCACGCTTCCCGGGCTAGCCGGGGGAATGTCCCGGGAAGCGTGGTCAAAAAGATCCCCAGCGGGGACCAAAAAAAAGTAACGTCTGGCCGGTTGCCATGGCCGGGCCATGGCGCATCTGGCCCGACGCAGCGGCCGCATTGGCCCCGCCGCCCGCCCGTCTCCCGGAGGGCGGGCGGCGGGGTGCGTGGAGGGGGCGGGGCCGTGCGGCCGCACGTTACGCCCCGCGGCCCCACCCCCTCCCAGATCCCCCGCCGGGATCCCCCCGGCACGTCTGATATGGCGTGACGGGGTGACCCCGGCGGGGAATGAATGGGTTGTTTTCGGTATGGGGCCAAGCGGCCCCGTGACGTCTGAAAACACCCAATGGCAGAGACTTGCCTTATTACTATATCCGCTGGTCAGCATCTTGAAAGTCAACTGTTTGCTTGTGTCTAGCAACTCCTAATACATTTGCAAAGTTAGTTTCAACCAGAGAAAGATTTCTACATGCACACAAATTTCTTCTAACCAACATTTTGCTGCAAAGTTTTGGCAAAGAATACCAAAATGCATGACATGTCAGAATCTGGAAGGGTCTTTTTAAGGCTCGGAGAGGCCTGGGGGCAGAATGTTCATTTGAGGTCCCCACTCCTACCTCCGTTCCTTCTCACGGACACACTTGGGTGTTTTTACACACACATTTCTCCTGGATGTTTGCTGTAACATCCAGAACTTTCTGTGTGTCTAAATCACTCATCCAGATCTTAAATATCCGGACCTTTGAACTTCTGCGTGAAACTTCTCCCAGAACTTTGTGTGTAAAAGGTTCTCCTGGTAAACTGCTTTGCTCCAGGCAGCTGTGGTCACTTGGTTTCCATGACAGCCTGTCACGTGTACAGCTGTGGCTACTTTAGGCTGCCTCAGGGCAGTGTTTGTATGAAGAATGCATCCAGGAACTGCCTCAGGGCAATGTTTGTGTGAAGAATTAATCTAGAACTTACTTGTGGACTTGTAAACCCAGAAGATTGAAATATCCAGAACTTTAACGTGTGTCTAAAAATGCCCAATTGCGTCAATGCCATTTTTTTTTTCATTCAGAAAAAAATAGACATGCATATAATCTTTTCGAAAACCATCTATATTTGAAATCAGAATTCAGTACAGCTGTATGTTAAGATTTTATTTGAAAATTGAAAGACAAAAAAAAAAACCAAAACAAAAAACACACCAAGCAACCACTATTGCAAAAGTTATCAAATCATCTTTTTCCTAGCTTTCTTGTAGCAAAATTGCTCAAAATCAAGATCCGCCTTATATCAAACACAACACACAAGTCAAACCATTTAACTTCTCTGCCTTGGTTTCCCCTTCACGCAAGACACCTCTTCGCAGTTAGTGCACAACGTAATTCACAGTTTTAAAGTGCTTTAGCACAACAGAACCAAATATTAGCCATTATTACAGTACTTAAAATCCCTTTCCCATTTTTATTGTTTATTCTTTTAGCCAAGAAAATTACTTATGTAAAAGAAGACACACATTCCATAGTTATGTGTTGACTTTATCCTAACAATGTCCCAAAATCTCCTGCTTGGTATATTACAGAAGATTGCAAAAGACCATATAGTCCAATCATTCAGCAATACTTCCTTACAATACAAATCAGGCACTCTTAGAGAATTCATGTCACATTGACAATTTAATGGCACTCCCAGAAACCCAGGTTCAGGGATTTATTTATTTATTTATAGTTGCATTTGTATGCCGCCCCATCCTGCTATAAGCATCTCGGGGTGGCTAACAACATTTTAAAACATAATAAAATTAATTAAAATCAACATTTCCCAGAATTAATCCCTCCCCCAAAACAATAAAACCCCAACATAACCCAACCCACCCATCCCATCTCAGTAGTGATAGGGTACCCTACTTGTCAAACTGATAAGAGATAAGGAGTCACGTGGGGGTGATGTCACTGATGCAGTGATTACACTGATTACAGTGATGCAGCTCCTGGGGCAGAAGTGACATGGTAGGCGGAAGTGATTTGGTAGGTGCAAGTGACATGGTAGATGGAACTGCCGTAGAAGCGTGTAATGCTTGTGGGTCAAGGTGGTGGGCCTCCCTGACCCCGCAAGGTCCTTATGTGTGCTTGGAGGTTCGCTTTTGGGTCAGAGCTGGGGTTGGAATGGAAGGTTCTTATGTGTGATTGGAGGATCTGCTTGTGGGCCAGGGTGGGGGGATCCAAAGGATCTCCCCTCCCTGACCCCGCAAGGCCCTTGGATAAGGGTCAACGGACCCCTCAAACCACTCAAACCATCAATGATGGGGGCCATCGCTTTCCCCACAACCATCACCTCTGTCTTGTCAGGATTTAACTTCAAGTGGTTCACCCTCATCCAGTCCCCCACAGCTGACAAACACCGGGTAAGCACCGAGACCGCTGGACTTGGGTTTGATGAAAATGAGAGCTATAGTTGACACCGTACGCCAAACTCTCTAACAAACTCCCCCAAAGGCTGCATATACACATTGAATAAGAGAGGGGACAAGATGGAACTCTGCGGGACTCCACACGTGAGAGTCCCGCACGGGAGAAGATGAATAATCCTCCAGCACCACACAATGGGTTCTCCCGGCCAGGAAAGAGTGGAACCATTCAATAACAGCCCAATAATCAGCCAACAACACTACGATCCAATGCAAGCCACCCCACACACACACATGGGAAAGAGTTAAAATTTAGGACAGACTGAGGCAGACAAGACCCTTTTCACACAGACACTCTAACACTGATAAAATGGGCGTTCCATTTTATTATACATGTTTCAGGGCACCCATAGAGCACACCTGTGGCTCTGCAACGTGTATAATAAAATGTAACACCCATTTTATCAGTGTTAGAGTGCCTGTGTGAAAAGGGCCAAGCACACACCCAATTGACCCTAAAAAGGGGGACCCTCTCCAAGTCTTGGAGCCAACAACTAGCAACAGCATAGCAATCATAATGGTTACTCTGGTACTAGTACCTTAGAAATTACTACCATGTGCACAGAGCCCTTTCTCACTGCCTCCTACCTTAGCCTTTTTCCATGTGCCCAGACCCAAAGCATATTATGTGTAAGCAAATGCACTCAAACAAATAGCAAACACAAAGAACCCCACCCCCAAATCACAAGATCTTCATCCTTTCATAAGATCTGCAATAATGCACTCAAGGGGCAAACACATTTTGCACCTCCCCATTAGGCGCTCCCCCATTCCCTTTCCTCAATGACACTCCCTACTCTGCTGTCCCTTGTAGGAGAAAGCAGCTAAGCTGCACACAGACAGAGACAGGGAGGGTGCTGGGCACAAGAACTGCCTCTTCACCAACCCCAGCACCAGGCAAGGTGCCCACTGGGAAAGACTTGGGGCCAAGGAGATGGAGTGAGATGTGGCTGTCTCCATGGGGAACAAGGGAGTCAGGGACAGCAGGTGTCTAGTAGCCAGGAAACTGGAAAGCACAGTGCCATCCACAGCCCCCACCGCTGGGCTCAGCACAGAGCTCTCCACTGTAAGCTGCCCACAACTGGGAAGCTTGGGGGGCTGCAACCACTTTTGGGGAGGGTTAGTTCCATGGCCTAGGGGACCTTGCATAGCCAGGCATCAGAACCATGAGGGGCTGAGGGGAACCTCTTCTAGCAACTCCAGCCTTGTTGTGCTTGAGGGGTTAGAGGCTCCATGGACTCAGGCCACTTTCAGACATGGCCCCTCTGCACATATGGGCTGCGGGGCGGGGGAATGTGCAGCCCGAATATGCACGGGGATCGGTTAGTCTGAAAGGTCCCTCCGCGTGGCTTTGCTGGCAGAGACGTGCGGGATGCAGAGCAGGAAATGGAGCTCTGCATCCCGCGCATCTCTGCCAGCAAAGCCGCGCACGGGGTGTGTGTGTGTGCCTTTCAGACCGGCCGATCCCTGCGTATATTCGGGCTGCGCATTCCCGCCCGCAGCCCAAATATGCGCGGGGGGACCATGTCTGAAAGTGGTCTCAGTTTGGACCAAACACACAGAGCAGGGGAGAGTGGTGATCCTGAAAAACACCAGAGAAAACTGGAGTGCAATAGGTGCCCACCCCCTGCCAGCAGAGAGCAGGGTTTCTTCTTCTTGAAAACCCAGCATCCTCCAACCCATGCACCCTCAAAGGGGGCTCTTTCCGCCTGCCCCTCCCTCAGCAAAGGAGTTTGCTTCCCCTCAGATATACCCACCCCCAACAAAGGATTTCAAAACTCACCAGCTGCCTATGGGACTTGGAGATAGGAAATATAGCCATTTAGAATCCGAATCAATGGAGCATGTGTATGAAGCATGGATGTAATTATGGAAAGGAGCTAATTATGGAAAGGAGGGGGATATGAATGTCCATATTTCACTCAACTTTTGTCTTTCAGAAAAAAAGGCTGTGTGGACTGTCTGCTCACCTTAAGAGATATGTGTCAGAAACAGGGTGTATGGGAGAGGAGCGGGGAAGGAGTTAGAGGGGTAGTTGATTAAATGTACAGTTCAAAAGGGTTTTATTAGGCTGTTTTACAGGGACTTAAGAAGGCATCTCTTCAGGCATAGGTGGTGGAGAGAAACTTGTGTTTTTAACAACAGAACAATAAGATCAGTTTCCTGGACAATAAGAGCAGATTCCTCAACCCACTGAAGTGAATGGCTCAGTCAATGGAGCACGCGGCAAACCCACAGTACTGAAATTCCCCACTTCTGGGGTTACATTTTCACTGACCAGTGCTACTGCCTTGGAAGAAGGAAAATTGGGATCTGAATTTGATCATTCAAACATAGTACTGTTTGTCATAGTTAATGTGGCCCCTCCATGCGTGAGGCCCAGGGCAATTGCCCCTATTGCCCCTCCCCCTAAAAAAGGGGCTTGGACCCTGGTGAATTAGCATTAAAAACAGCACAGATATTATCTTGCGCAAGTGCTTCAAATATGATGCTGAAGCTCTTCTTTCTGCCGCAGAAAATCCGGCAGTGCTGTACTATTGCTCATGTTCTTTCTTCAGGTATTACCTGGCACTCTGATTGATGGCAACAGGAGTTAAGGGAGAGGTCAGTGGCAACATATATCCCTAGTAGCTATAGCCCAAAGCATTGGCTGGTTTAACAAGACAACGCTAGCTCTGTACAGATCAGATTCAGTGCAAACAAACGCCAGAGGGCCGGGGTTTTTTGGTGCAATGCTCCTGTCACAAGAAACTGACACAGGCTTACTCTAGATTTGCCCGTGATTCAGAAAAGATTGATTTAAAAAACAAATAGTTCATTGCTGGTCCTCTAAAGATTTTCCTCATCATTGAGAGGCTTATTTGTTTTATACAATCACAGACGCTCAAGATGGAGAATTCCAATTCACCTACTCTCTCCATCCTCATTTAGTGTGGGTTTGTTCCTATGGTATGTTTTCTAGTGCTTTGCCCAGTCTAGTTTCAAATGCACCAGACAACAGGCTTCTCATATTGCCTGTGGGAGTTGAAAAGATCTCACTGGCAGAAATTATTTTCTAAATAGTCAAGATTTTACTTTTCTTTGTTCATTTCTTCTGAAGATGCCCTTGTTCACCACCTTAAATGACCCCTCTCCATCTTCAGTGCTTTCACCTTCCTATTCTTGTCGCCTATTTATGATGCAATCCTCCAGTAGGCAATGTGTGCACTAATGTGCAAGAGGTCCACTGAAGTGAATGGGGTTTACACATGCATTACTGCTGAAGGATTGCATGCCCATCATTGCTTGGCCAAGCTGATTGTATTTAACCCACATCATGACTCCTCATGGTTGAGCTGCCATGCTAGGAAGCCTTTATTTGAGCAATTCGTTCTGTTTTCACATGCATGTAGCAGAGTATTCATTCACACATACAGCAAGAAGCCTGGCAGGGTGTGTGAGCCAGAGCCTACCATCTAATGTAATAGATAGAGTTAATAGCTTTCCATCAGTATTTCATCAGCGTTGGAGAACAAGGCAAAGAAGGTGTGTGAGGAACACACATCTATATTCCCCTTTTATGTTTAATAAAGATATAGTTAATATTTAACAAGAGTAGGAATAATCACTCAAGGAGAAAAGCAACTTGGAAGTTCCTGGAGAGTTATCAGTGCCTTTGTGGTGCTCATGAACACAAGTTCATTGTGTAGCTACAAGCCAGAACCATTACAGCCTTTCCACTGAAATAATGTCGAAGCTTCTTAAGATCAAGAGCAGGATTCTGTAGGATCCTCCAGGGATTGAAAGAAGTAGTGATGTCTGCAGCATGGTACTACAAAGAGATTTAGGTTCCGAACAGCTGAGAGAAAGGGTCATCTTAGGTTTCTTTTAATAGGGAGGAAATGTGTTTCACTTTGATTTTACAAATGAAGAAGTTCAGAACTGGAGTGGCGCAGGAACAGTCTAGGGCCCTTTTCACATGGGTGTCCCCCCCACCCCATACACATGTGGGGGTACGCATCTGTAGGAATGCTGCCAGTGGTGGGTGGGCGGGCTCGTGCACTCCTGTGCTCCACCCATCTCCTACACGCAGAGCAAAGGGCGCCAACGCCAGTTGCTCCATGCATGGAGGTGGGTGGAGATGTGTGTGCACCTGTGGGAATGGCAACACACCCACCGCTGGTGCCCACTCATCCCCCCCCCCAGCCCATGTGAAAAGGGCCTAGGTTTGCCTCCCCTAGGCAATGGCTAGCTGAAGCCCACTGGTGACTCAAAGTTCTTACTACTTCCTGTAACATTCCATTTATACCTCTGACTCATGAATGGAGGGTGGGGAGTGGAGGTGTCACCAGAAGCATGGGAAAGCAGACCCCCAGAGTCCAAAGATATCAGACATGAACAATCTTGTGTTTACGTGTTACAAATGTAGACAACACAATAATAATGGGCAATTTCAATTACCGTTATAGGAACTGGGTAAACATCACCCCAGGATGTAGAGATAAAATTTCTAGGCACCATACGTGATTGCTTCTTGGGGCATCTAGCCCTGGAAACCACAAGAGGAGAGGATATTCTGAATTTAGCTCTCAATGAAACCCAGGATCTGGCCCAAGGGGTAATAGTAGCTGAGACACTCGGCAATAGTGACCATAATGTAATTAAATTCAACATATTTATAGGAGGAAAAATACCAAATAAATCTACACCAGGAGCAATTAGCTTTAGAAAGGGGAACGCCACAAAAATGAGGAAGCTAGTTAGAAGGAAATTAAAAGTCATAAGTATTTTGAATGTCTGTAATAGCCATGAAAGTCATTTGAAAACATCACTTTAGAAACCCAGATCAAATATATATCTCAAATAAAAAAAAAAGTAAGAAGATCAGACAAATACTAGTATAGATAACTGGTAAAGTAAAGGAGGTGTTTAGAGTCAAAAAGACATTTTTTAAAAAAATGGAAAGCAAGGCCAACTAAAGAAAATAGACAGGAGCATAAACATTGGTATGTTGAATGTTAAGCTGTAATAAGACAGACAAAAAGGGAATATGAGGAGCACTGTGCTAAAAATGCAAAATCTAATAAATTTCTTTAAGTACATTAACATCAGGAAACCTGCTAGTGAGTCAAGGCACTCAATAAAGATAAAGCCATTGCAGTGAAGCCAAGTGAATTCTTTGGGTCAGTCTTCATTACAGAGAGCATTGGAAAAATACCCACTCTGAACTGTTCCTTTTAGGCGATGAATCGGAAGAATTATCACCAATTGGTGTGACACTAGAAGAGGTTGTAGAGGAGACTGAAAAATTAAAACAGCTGTTGTTTTATTATTAATTAATTATTATTATTAAATATACCATCAATGTGCCTGGCACTGTACAGTTGTGATAAGAAGCAGGTCCCTTCCCTGAGGGAATTAAAACTCTGGAATGGACAAGGGGAGGCAAAAAGGGGAGAAGCACATAGGGAGAGATAGTGATACATTCGTGGAGGTGAGAGGGAGTGAAAGACTGAGAGGATATTGAATAGCATGTAGATAAAGGCACTCCTGTCAGTATAGTGTATTTGATCATTCGACAAGGTCCCTCACCAAAGACTCTTGAGAAAACTAAGTAGTCGTGTGATAAGAGGAAAGGTCCTCTTAGAGAAGCTCAATTGGTCAGAAGATGGGAAACGAACGGTAGGAATAAATGGTCAGTTTTGCCAATGAAGAGAAGTAAACAGCAAGGTGCCTCAGGGGTACGTTGTACTGGCACCAATGCTTCCTTCCAGCTGCTTTGAGCATCTTTCGTTTACGGCCATTCTAAAGTTCAAAAATCTCATTGCCAAACCTCTATTCACTATACTTATTGCCAGGGACTAGAGCTGAAAGAAGTACCCACAAAAATGGGTATACACCCAATTAATCTCCGGTATCTAACTTGACTAGACAACATCGGGTGCCTGACTGAGACGCAACATGGGAACCTGATGTCCTGGAATGTCAATGTACCCTCCTGATTTTTTTATTTCTGTCCCTAGTTTTTGGCTTTCTGATCCAATATTCCAGTCGGTAATCGGAAAACTGAAACATCGGTACTTTTCAGGTTTTTAGGTACCCAATTGGTATTGGGGTAATCCATTGGGTACCCAATGTGGTGCCTGAAAATGTGGGTATTACCCACAAATACTAAATTAAATACCTCTTTCAGCTCTACCAGGGACCCATGCTCACTGCTTTTTCCCCATTGCCACCAATGAGGAAGATGCAGCGAACATGGCTCCCTCCCTGGCTAGGGCACAATATAAGAAATGATCTGATGTTGGGTTCAGCTGACGGACTAATTCATCTACCACCAGAGCCTTCTACCCAGCCCTGCTTTCCATGCATGCATCTGTAGACATACTGTATTTCCATGTAGGGAAGTAGATTCCCTCTGGTGCCATTAATCCTGGCTCAGAGCTGTCACTCTTGCCAAGTAATTGACTGAGTCAGCATTATTTCTGACACTGGAATTCCGTTCTTCCTGCTGTATATATTCTGCGTGAATTGTGTGTCATTGCCATACTGATAGTCTGTGAGCATTAGTCACTGCGCATGTGAAGCAGAAATGGGACAGCATGTGTTTTATAAACTTCCCTAATCTTACAGGACACAAAAAGCAAAGCTCTCAAGAACATAAATAAATCTTCTCTTGACTCGAGATATGCCACACTCTCCTGAAGGGATTTGGCTGAGCAGGCTTGCTTTGATAAATGGAGGCTGGGTTGCTGGGGGAGTTTGTCTTCTGTGCTTGCTCTCCAGACTCATTTTTCTTTAATTTATGATGGATCATGTTCTGTCAGCCCATTTTACACCAGGGGTTAAGATTCAGAAATGTAGGTAAAACATGCCTCGCATTAATTTTCTTTAGTATTCAAACAGAGATACATTTAAAAATATTTTCCTGTGAATTCTCTAGTGATGTGAATAAGTGTTTTTCTCTAACCCCTCTTTAATAATATCGTACCCTAGCAATACTAGGGTAGGAGTAGGGCAGTACTCCTTTTTAAGGTAGGGAGCTGAAGGTATTTATTATTTTAATAGGAATTATTAATTATGTGCTTGGCGATGAACAGTTGTGTTTAGAGACATGTTCTGCCCTGAGGGGCTTACAGTCGAGGATGGACAAGGGGGAAGGGGATATAGGGAGAGTGTCTCTAATCAATGCACCAGATTTCTCATTCAGTGAAGCTGGGTTGAATGAGCCTAGTGCTGCCAACTTTCACAATTTTATCCAACGTCTTGTGATCTCTTAATACTTTGCTCTGTACGGCAAAGTAGAATGCAGCACCAAAAGCAACTCTTGATTCTCTAAGTGCCCTTAATAGCTGGTTTTGTCTGCTCTAAATATTTTGGTTCTGTGCCCTGCTAGCAGAAGCATTATATTATCTTGTTAAGTACTGGCGGCCTGGCTTAGTGCCTGATTCAAAATTAGGAAAGATCTTGCTTATTATGAACAGGTGTTCCATTGCACTTTCTCTCATCCTCTGTTCCCTTAAACCCTGTTCCTTTTCCCTGTCCACAAAGGAATGGTGTCAGGTATCTGGACTGAACCATTAGCAATTGAACCCTCCTATTAGCCATGGAGTAGATAAAATCCCTACAAAGCTGCCAGAAAAAGCATTAATTAATAATGACTGTATCATGGCATGGTGAGATAAAGCGTAGTCAGAGCTGAGGGGTCAGAGTGTGAGGCAGACCAGACAGTAAGTTGGTGTTGTGTTCGAAACAGTGATAGGTCAGAGCCACAGGATCAGAAGGGTGTCAAGTCAAGGGACACTGTAGTCATGGCCAGAAAACGGTACCAGGTTATTAGCTAGAACTAAGAGGAGAATAGGGACTTGAGCGGGGGCTGGAGCAGGGATGTGACAGGTTGTGATGTGCTGACCTTGGCTTCATGATACTTTCCTGTAGACACCATCATCTTGTGAAGTTTGTTGATCTTGTGATCAAGATGATGGTGTTTGCAAGAAAGTATCATGAAACCAAGGTCAGCACATCCCAACCTGATGATTCCGCCTCACCAAGATGGCATATAAATATGGAGTTTCTCTAGTTCCCTTGACCATAACTGCACGTTACTCCACTTTTCACTCAGAATTAGAGCTGAAATGAGTATCCATTACTATCTGGTATCCAGCTGGATATTGAGATATATCCTGTATCTGGTCAGATACTAAGTGGTATCTGGTTTGGTATCAGCAATGGAGAAAATGCAGTGAACATGGGTCGCTAATGATAGGGAAGCATGCCAGCCACGATGAAGCAGGGTTTGAATCCAGGCCCGATATACCTTCTTGGCAGGAACTAGATCGGACTTGGCTTGTCCACAAAATCCAGACCTGAACTCCCAATCCCTGTCTCCCAAGTCTGTGTGCTCTGTGGTCCCTGACTTGGTGTGACTCCTTACTTTTACACTCTGGCTCTGATGCCCTGGTTCCTGCCTTGGCCCGAGTTCCACCTTCTGCTATGACATATAGGTTTCTGATTCGGCTCCAGCTGCTTGCTGTGTGTGCTGCTGGGTCCTGACAAGTTGGCCTCCAAAGTACCCGAGAACATTTTAAAGTCCTCTAGGTCTGATTTCCCTGGACGTGGGGGGACCCTAGACTGGAAGCAGCCAATACACAATGGTATGGCATCCAAACAGTTTTTGAAACTACTTTCTTGTGTTTGGATTAAAACAGGAAGTAAGGCCGTGATCCACACCAAACCACTTCCTTCAGAGTAGCCCAGACTTCAGTTGGGCTAGTCTAGTGTAAGTGGTTTATGGACTGCAGCCTAAGACTCTGGGCATCACGGCTGCAGAGAGAACTCAAAATTTGAACTGAATATAACTAATTCAGAGATTTCTATGTGTGAGTCTGCAAAAAGTGTTGGATGAAGGCTCTGAAAGGGGTGAATTGCACCTCCTTATTAAGTGAGGGGTTAACCCAAATGCCCAATGATAATACATACGCATCAGCACTGTGACTATTTAACTTCTTGTCTAAAAATTACGGGGAGGGAAGTTTCATTTCACTGAGGGGAGCACGTGGCTTTTGCAGGAGATCGTTATACAGGGGTAGCAACATTTAAAAAATAAATAAAATAAATACACCTCTTCTTGCCAGGAAAGAACTAAGCTGAAGGAGCCCAGCAGAGTCCATAGATGTATTTAAACCCTGCCAAGGAGGAGTTAAGATGAACAAATCTAGCTGGGAAGGCTTGTTTGGACCTGAGGCACACGCAGGAATTTTATAAGAATGGTGGAGTGGGGGGCTGGCAGAGAAGCCAGCTCCTCCTTCTTTCCCAACAGCTCTTTTGACAGGTTGGGAGAGGAAAGGTGAGGTCTGGGTGTCAATCACTCACGCAAGTGCACTTTGACACTCAGCCCTGCTGTTCATCCTCCGCCTTCCCTTGCAGCCCTTCGCTGCCAGATGCTGCGACAGGAGTAGAGGGGAGGCTGACCAGCTTCCTGGATGCCATTACTGCTGGACAGAAAGAGGAGCAGTACTACCAGCTATTTCTTCACTAGGCTTGCTAAGATGTCCATCCAACAACACCCCCAGCAACTGACATGTGAAGGGCTGAAAAAGGAGGCGAGGGATGTGCAGCAGCATGGTCGGGTATCTGTCTGCCCCCCTTTTCCAGCAGCCTTGCTGGGCTGGCTGTTGCAGGGGGAGGCAGGGTGACTACTTGCCCCACCCGGGAGGAAAAGCTCAACCAGGCTATGCTTGAGTGGGGGTAGCAAGAGGGGAGGACCAAGCCTCCACACTATGTGGAAAAAAATCACCAATTTACTCTTATATTCAGACATCTCACCATCCACTGCTGGAGATTTCATCTTCCACCCCTCTGTGCTTTGAGAGGATGAATCACCGAGGGAAAGAATCACGGGATAACTTATACCCTGTCCCTCCTATAGCAATCTCTCCCTCATTGGATGGGCACTTCAGTCGCCCCAAACTAGAGTGTGATGTCTGAATGCTGTGAGCAGTGTTGCAGAGACGACACAGCAGCTTACTTCTGACTGACAGTGACACATCTGAACAAACCCTGAGCCACACAGAAGTATTTTTTAATACCCATGTGAATGGCATCTCACTTTGGTGACTTGTGTAAGTGGGGTTGATTCTCAGGGTGGAGATCAGAAGAGTGCCCCCACTTCTTTTCTCCCAAATTGATGCTTGGGGGTCCGTGTTGTGAAAAGCGAGTTGGAGGAAGATCTCAGGTAGGTGGCAACCAGGGGAAACAGACACAAGACTAAATAAGAACCACTCCCCTGTCAGGAGATCAAGAGTAGTGTCTCTGATATGGATGTCTTTTGTCGCAGGTTTGCCATGCTGAGCCTGGAGTTTGACTACATGTGCCAATACGATTACGTGGAGATCCGTGACGGGGACAATATCGACAGCAGGATAATTAAGCGATTTTGCGGCAATGACAGGCCCCCTCCAATCCGAAGCACTGGGTCCGCGCTCCATGTTCTCTTCCAGTCAGATGGCTCTAAGAATTTTGATGGGTTTCATGCCATCTTTGAAGAAATTACAGGTAAAAGAGCTGAAGCGAAGCTAGAGCCCTGCACAGTCAGCCACATTAATTTGATCTCACTAATCCATCTCCATGTTGTGCTTCATTAAAAGCTTCCATGCTGTGTTGCCAGCAGCAACATACACAGGTAGCCATGGGGAACCCCCCATCGGCCTTGTCTCCCCTTGGTTTGGTGATTTTTTGTCTCTCAGATAAGAGAACTTTAGATACAGAAATAGTAGCTCACTTTGCTTTTCAGGCGAGTATTTTAAGGAAGACTTTTATTTCCTCAAACTGTTGAAATACTGTTCATAGATTGGAACTCTGTATTGTGTTATTGTTGCTTGTGTGGTTTGCCTTTGTGGATGGCCTTGGGATTTGGGAAATGCCGTTTGGCCTTAAAATATGCTATATGTTGAGTATTGTGGTTTACCTGTACCTATGGCATTATGAATTGTTCATTAGATGTTTGTTTATTTGTTTCTATGATACTTGTCAAGGCTAAGGCCAGCACAAGAATAAAGAACTTACCTGCCATGGGGGAGTTACAGAGCTGGGCTGTCCTGTGCGTTATTCTAAAGTAGACCCCAGCCATATTGCTTCAGCCAGGATTTAACAACAGAGCAGGTTAGGGTGGCTCTTCCATTTCAGCCTCCCATCTAGGGCTGCATGATTTTAGGGCTTTGTTTGTAAAACCTAAAATTGTGAGATTTGTGATGAAATTGCGATAATCTCAGTTTTTGCTGTTTGAAAATATTTTCCAGCCTTCTAATCTGAAGTGAGCTGTGCTCTGCTGCTTTGCACTTTTCTTGGCTTCTTATATGGAAGCACCCTTGTGGAAGTTGCCCTTTGTGACTCCTGATTGGTGTGGACTGATCTGTTGTGGAAGAACCCAGGAGGGTTCATCATGGCTGGCCCTGGGATTTGCCAGACTGTCATATAAGCTTAATAGGGATATGGCTCAGGACCCAGCAGCAGAGCAAGCAGTTGAAGCTGAGTCAGATGCCTATATGTCATAGTAGAAGGTGGCAATTGGACAGTCATGCCAAGGCAGGAACCAACGTGTCAGAGTAGAGTGCAAAAGTAAGGAATCACACCAAGTCAGGGACCACAGAGCACACAGGCTTGGGAAGCAGGGATTGAGAGTGGGAAGCTGGGAGCACACCGGGAGTTTCAGATTTGGATCTTGTGGACAAGCCAAGTCCTATCTGGTGCCTGCCAAGAAGGCATATCAGGCCTGGGTTCAAACCCTGCTTCATCATGGTTGACAGGCTTCCTTATCATCAGGGACCTGTGTTCACTGCATTTTCTCCATTGCTGCCAATGGGAAAAGCAGAGTGGACATGGGTCTCCTAACATATCTTTCCTAGGTGTCAATCTGCACTGGAAGTTGAGATAATCTCTGCACCAGCAGTCAAACCTGATTCCCCAGCTTGTCAGTGTGCATCTGTTATTACTAGCCAGGAGGGCTGCTGTGAATCTGGAACACCTATTGACTGTCCTATCCAATCCTCCCTGTTCTCAGAATAATCACTTAGGCCCCTATTATTGTATACAACACAATAACGGGAACAGCTAGACATTTAGAGCGAGCACTGTGTTAATTCAAAGGCCAATAAGAAACAAAACGGGCCTGTGTGGAATGAAACTTGGTGTGGGGTATGTTGCATAAGGCCTCCCACACTCCTGGGATTAACATTTTCCATATGGAGCTGGATGAATTGAGTTTGATTTCTTTGCCCAGTAGGGACCTCTTAGTATTCTAACTCTGCCATGCACTTTATTTCCGCCCCATTTTTAGTGGCAATTATTTTGAGACTGTAGCGTGATAATCTTTGTAGAGTGTGATGTTGAAGCCTTGGAGGGGGGCCTTATTGTGTGCCTTATTAGGAGTCTGTCCTGCTCCTGATGTGCATTTGAAGTAAAAGACTTTAAAAACACTCACAGGGTCCCCTTTATGTAAAGCATTACATACCTGGCCAGTAGTACTGTTTGGGGGAAAGAATACAATTTCCATGGCGGTGGGCAGGGAGCTGCAGGGCTGAAAGCTCTGGCAGCACACAGCAAGATTCAGCAGTCAGCTTTCTGAAATCCCCCTCTGTGCAGGACAAAGAGGGGGTACTGAGATCCATGTAATAGGCTGAGCAGAGCTCACGAGGCTAGTCACCTGTATTATTGCTGACAGCAGAGTCAGATAAACACTCAAAGACTGTGGAAGGCTTTGCTATCCACTGAGCGCGTAACTGAATTAGTCGTCGCACCGTCCTTTCATTCTCCACCCCTGTTTTCCTAATGGCCCTTTTTACATGGGCAGCACCCATGCAGGGACACCGATAAATCTGGGTGTACATGTGTGGGTGCTGCTTGTGTAAACTCCGCGGCGGGTGGTGTGTGTGCGTGCGTGTGCGTGCGTGTGTGCATGCTCCTGCACACATGGATGCACATCCACCTTCACCAATCCCACAAGCATGGAGCAACTGACGAAAACGGCAGTTGCTCCATGCATGTTGATGGGTGAAGGTGGGTGTAAATGGGTACCCTTTCCCCCACCCACCGCACACTGACCTTGTCCCCCCGTGCCACGGGCCGTGTTAAAAGGTCTATAGTTGGTCACTTTGTCCTCACTTGGGTGACCAGATATGCAAATTCTAGAGGGCACGTATGAGAAATACAGGTTGCAGGGCTGCATTGGCACCAATGCAGCCCTGCAACCTGTATTTCTCATACGTGCCCTCTAGAATTTGCATATCTGACCACCCTAGCCCTCACATCACCTTTTTTAAAAATGAATGGCTGCATAAGGTAGATTTGGTAGGAGTTGGCTCAGAAGTTGCTAGAGTATTAGAATGATAGCGCTGATGGTCCAAAGGGATAGAAGGTCTGCAGAGGGGAAGCTAGTCCAATTGGTTAAAGGCACTTAGAAAAAGCATCATAATTCACAAAGGGTATGTAAGGAATGACTGTACATTTTGAAGGGAATCTTTAAGGTGTTTGGTGCCAGCACTAGCCCATTGCTCCAACCAGAGTCCCATTGAAATTAATGGGACTTGTTTCAGTGTTGGCTACAATCAGCTTTAGGATCTCATGTTAGTTAAGAAGAAAAGAGCTTTAGCTAGCCGAGCTGCCTTTACTGGAGGCAGACATTAACCAACTGGGGGAATAAAGTGGTCCTGTGCCAGGGATAAAGTGTAGTTATGGAGTGTCAGTAACCAGAACTGAGGAAGCTGTCCCCAGATGAGATGTGACCATGCCATTATAAGGTGAGGGCAGCAATTCCCTAGTTCCCGTGTGTGATTATCTTCTTTGATAAGCCACTTTGGGGAGGAAATTTTGAACAGATTTTAATGGTGGTGATTACCATTCTTGAAACAATGCGTGTGTAAAGACATAACAGAGGTTGGGGAGGAACTAAATTTTCTTCCCATGTAAAATAGAAACAAGTTGGGCATAGTTACTAAAATGTACATATCTGGAGACTCGTAAGACAGATGAATAAACTGGATAGTTTCTCTCGGAACAAGATGTAACCGAGATGTGGAAAACTTTACAAACTGTTTTTGACAAGATCCAATAGTGAGTGGTGGAGAGAGAGAACACGCTTTAAAGAGTTTGGGCCCATTCCGACACTACTAAGAACAAAAGAAAAACTAACATGAATGCCAATACAATTAGCATTTGGTCCATGTATAAACTGATCTAACTTGCTCTACAGGCCTAGTAGATGTGACTTTTAATGATTTTCACTTGCAGCCATGGAAAAAAATGATGGAAATTCCTTAAGCGAGACCAGCACATAAAAGTGGACATATTTTATTATTATTTATTATTATTAACAAACATTTATATAGCGCCAGCAGTGTACCTGGTACTTTACAAAGTAATAAAATAGACAGGGTCCCTGCCCCTAGGGCTTACAATCTGAGAGACAGGAGCTGGGGGAGAGACTTAGGAAGGGGAACAGAGGGAGAGACAAGGGGTCTAACATTCATGAAGATGCGAGGTATCAAGTGCACGTGCTTGGCTTGGTTACGATGAGAATGACAGCAGGCAGGTCCATGTTGCAAGGATAAGGGTAAACCGATCGTAGGTATAGGAATAGTGGCTCAGCAGGATAAAGAGTCAGACAGAGCAGAGCGAAAGAGGTGAGTTTTAAGGAGAGATTTGAAGGTATGAAGGGAGGGGGCAAGGCGGATGTGGACAGGGAGGGAGTTCCAGGCATGGGGGGCAGCAAGTGAGAAGGGACGAAGGCGCTTAGGGGAGCAGGGAAGGCGTGGAAGGGCGAGAGATATTTAAGCACAAATGGATGTCTAGCAAGTGGAGTAACAGCCAGGAGTCCAACATGCGGGGAATCCTGTCACCAAAAAGGTCCACCCTTTGGCCTGTCATGTAAAAGAGAAGATGGGAGTGAGGGTATGGAGAGGACACATTCCTCTCTTGAGTTTGGGGTGTAGGTAACAGACCCCTTGTTAACTTTGTTCCTCTCCCCCCACAGTGATCCATGGGCCAAAATTAAGGCGCATACCCCAAACTCAGGATACATCCCCTCTCTACCACCTCTGGTTTTTTACACTTACACACACGCACACACACAGAGATTGACTCCTAGGGCTTCACCCAGGCATATGAAGTGACCCACTTTCATTGCACCCTCTATGCCAGGAAGTTCCTCCCTGAACATCCATGCTCTGCTATTTTCCTCCCGACCTTCCCATCTCTCCTAAAGACATACCTCTTCCTTCAGACTGTCCCTAATTCTGTACCCGCATAGATTGCTCATTTATGCTTCTCCTTATAACTTTCATCCTTCAGGACTCCCTTCTTCTCCTGTAACTAGGCTACGCAACTGCAACTTCTCAGCTTCATGAATGTATCCCTGGTTCTCCCTATGTTCCCCTTCCCTTGTTGGCCCCTCCCTTTGTTCATGCTAGACTATAAACTCCTTTGTGCAGGGACCTGTAATCACTACTGTTCATTGCCAGGCACATTCTCGTCACTATATAAATAATAAATTATAGTAATAACAACAACAGTATATGGGAACTGTTATCGAGATACTCAAGACACTCCTTCTGTATATACATGGGTGTTACTCAATTGTCTTTGGCTAAGAGGAGGGGTGTTTTTATACAAGTCCCTCCCCACCCATTACCCAACAATCACCCACCCATCATGCATGTTGCAGGGCTGCATAGGGCGCTAATGTGGCCCTGCAACATGTATGATGGATGGGTAATGTGTAGGGAGGTTCTTGTCACACTAGAGCTTTTGGCTCTTTGATTCCAAAGTATCAATGCTTCCCTGGCGCTTTAACTTCTTGTGTGATTTTAAACAGACTAAAACCAGCAAAACAATGAAATTGCCATTGACAGGCTTGCTACCCAGACCAGTCACACTTTAAATGCACCTTGTTTCCTCCCAAGTCTTCCAAAAGGCTGTGCAAATTTTTAGCTATGGTATTTACTGCTCAGGGGAAATATAAAGAACTGAACATCTCCCCATGATACCAATGTCAGAGCCTGGCTCTGATGTTACAAGTGAAGTTCAGTTCCTTTTTTACCTGCTGGATCAAAGTGACTCGAGAAACCTGTTTTAAGAAAAGCTTTGCAAAAGAAACAACACATTTTGGCCAAGAGCAAGTTTGAAGCTATTTTTGTGACCTGCAAACTATACCAGTTGAGATTATGGCTTGGGGAAGTGTCTAGGACAGGGTCAGGGATTCGGTTTTGCCCGAGAGCCACATTGATCAATTAAAATTGGTCAGTGGGTGACAACCAACAGCTGTGGAGAAATGAGAGAGGTGCACATTCACACAGTCTACCCCAGGGGTAGAGTATTCCCCAACCCACAGACTAAATCTGGACCAGGAGAGCACTCAGGGGAGGACAGCAGAGATGATGGTGCCTGTCAAGGGTAGGGACTGGATTTGGAGCTCAGTCCTATGATCCAGATCCTCCTTCCCTCCTGTTCTGCCTTGAGCATTCAACCAGCCATGCAGTTTGTGTTCTCCACATCTCCTTGCCACACCCTGCAACTTCTTACCCAGGCCTTGCAAGTTTCTCTTTATTGCTATGACAATGCGTTTATTTTGGCATTGACATAACTCAGACTATGGATTAGGCACAAAAGTTAAATATGAGACTTGGAGGTGATGCAGGTCAATCTCTCTCTGTATTTTTAGTGTGGCCCTCTAGCCATTTTCAAATAGACAGTGGGCCAATACCAAATTGTACAGCTCCCAGACCAAAGATAAAATAAAAATGGCTCCTCTCCCCCACTTCAGCTTGTGCTCGTACCTTGACAGTGCCACTGCTGCTGGAGCTCCCAGAGCCCCATCTGTGATGGAGACTGCTATTCTGCTACCATCATGCATTTGAATTTGTCTCATCCAGGGGATAATGGAGGTGGTACCGATCATTGCCTCAATGGATGGGAAAGTCAAATTCTGGAGGGCAGCACAATGGTCTGCTTGCCTTTACAGCTGTGGCTGTGGGGGCTCCAGTGGTGGCAAAGACTCCTCATGTATTCCAGCAACCTGGACCATCATGTCCCTCATAGAGGCCCACATCAGTAGTGCCCCATAAGAAGCTGCAGTAGGCCAGATTCCAAAGGACTGAAGCTGAAAGTGGCATCTGGACTTGATGCTCCACATCTCTGCTCTAGAGCACCCTTGACTAGTCAGTGTGCCTTCAATAAAGTGTAATGGTATGGGCTATGTTCCTCTCATGCTGATGTGGCAGGCCTGATTAATATAAACAGGCATTTGTGACCTGCAAGTGGATTAGAATTTATTCCTATATGTTTTTGTAGTGATGCTGGACTATTTTTGTTATAAATTTTTTTGTGTGTGGGTAATGCCTAGGAACTCCTGTCATGGAATAGGGCTCTAGAGTGCTAGGGCAGGAGTGGGGACCCCCTTTTTTTTCAGGGGGCTGCATTGACAATTTAAAATTGGCTAGTGGGGTGTTCCAAAAAGGGGTGGGTGGGGAGGGGGAAGGCTTTGCTGTTTCCCATTAGTCAGTTGTTCACTAGCAAGTAGCAGTCACATTCTGGCTGGGGAGATGCTAGGATTGGAGACCACATACTAGGGTCATTTTTAAATGAGATGCTACCCATGCATGGTCACCCAGGAGCCACTCATCCAACTCTCTGTCTGAAGGTGGAGTGAGGGAATGCGCACTCCCGTGAGCCACACAGCATCCACTTGCGGCCACTCACGGAACACTGCCAAGAAATCCGGAGTGTGCCATGTGGGACAAGCCAAAAAGGTGCATGGCAACCGGCGGCCATGCATCCCCTGCCCGTATGAACTGGGGCATCCAGCCATGCTTGCAGATGGGTATGCCACTCAAAGGCATTGTGGGCAGGGGAAACGGCCTTTGCAAGTCACAGGAACTGGTCCTGAGCACTAAGTAATTTACTGGGTTTTTCAGCGCTCCCGCCAGGACATGTCAATTTTGAAGGCCAGCCTGGCATGTTTCCTCCTCCCTCATGGGCTATGGCAGAGGGAGTGTGGCTACCAAGGTGGCTGCCAGACCCTCAGAAACAGTGCTCTCAGGTTCAATTAATAATAAACCCACATTCAATCAATGCAAAACGCTCTTACAATACAAATATGCTCCCCCCAGTTCAGTCAACACAAACATACCCCTCCTAATTTGCATTCATTTATGTGCTGATTTATGTAAATTCATGCAAACTTAAAATGGCTCATAGCCTATGTTTGGTTTGAGGCTGAGCTGAAAACGAAGATTATTAATAAAGTGAACATATAAAAGAGATCAGTCACACAAATCAGGTTTGAACTCCTGACCTTTAGATTTTCTTTGCGACGTTCTTTCACCAAAGCTACAGAAGGAAGTACAGTTTATTGTTTTTAATTCAGCCCCTAGAGCAGGACATAATTTGGGCAGGGGGAAGGGAGACTTGCCAGGGCTCGATTTAAGTGGAGGGGCGGAGCTCCAGGAAACGTTCCCAGTAGGAGTGTGCACTCCAGGGTTGGCCATTTTGGGATTGGAAATGAAAACTAAAAACATCCTGGCTGGTTTCTTTGGCTTTCAGGAATGACTTTCCTGCTCCATCCCCTGCACTGGCTGTCATAGAGATAAAACCACAAGAACTCCTATTTTATAGTCAGCATTAGAGAGGCAGCGCGGTCCAGTGGTTGGGTTGTTAGCTGGTTGTTGCTATTTTAAGTTTAAGTTTGCATAATCCAGGAGACCTCCAGGATCATAGCTTGGGCTAGCTGCCAACACGCTGGGGGAAATGACCCGCCCGACTGGGCTGAAGTGGGCTATCAGGTGTGGCAACACACTGTTCCTGGCCCGGACTGGAGTGGCCAACATGACTGGCCGCCATGGCTGTCCATCATGGGGGGCGGGTTGCTGGGCATAGTGCGAGTGCAGGGCCCTGCTCCCCTGGCCCACACGTGTGAACGTTTGTTCCACAGCCGGACCCAATCCTGATCAGGTTGCCAGCGGCTTCCTGGTCCACAGCGGTTTGTGACAGCAGCAATCTGCTGTCACATGTGTTTTCACTCTCAGATGTATATTGAGTGTCAAATGTCTACTGAAACTTTCCTCACACTTGTGGTGCATATAGGGCAGGGATGGGGAACCTTTTCCCTCCCGCGGGTCACTCTGAAAGCTTACACAAGTGCCGAGGGCTGCACAGAAGTTGGGGGCGGGGGTGCTTATGGGATGCACTCAAGGAAAGGAGGGCCCAAATCATAGATCTGTGCCATGGAACTGTCTCCTGTCCTTGTTTTCATGACCTCGTCTCTGCTCCCTTCCCGTGAGCTGAGTTTTTCAGTGATTGGAGGTAAGAACTGGATCCAAGAGCCAGATCCAGGAAGTGGAAAGGGGCCACTTAAAATTTGGTCCCTGGGCCTGATGTTTCCCACCCCTGATATAAGAATCCACATGAGAGCAAAACCCTATTTTATGGAAAGCAAATTTAAAAAATAAAATAAAAAATTGCCCATACATATAATGTCCCCTTACCTAAAATAGACTCGAGGCCTTGACGTTCCAAGTTTCTTTTCAAAGCTCTACCATCTGACCCACATAAACAGCTGGTTCAGCCTTTTAAATTCAGTTGTAGAGAAGAGCGTTGCCTATTGCTCACTTAGCACTGCAGTAGTTGTAGCAGTGTAGCTCAGTAGTTGTGTTTTGCGGCAGCTACACTAAGAGTCCTGGATTCCACCCCTCACTGTACCCATGCCACCTCCTTTCTCTCAGCTTATTTAGATAATAAGGGAACTGCTTTTCTTGCTTTTATCAGCTGAGTTGGGGGTTGATTGTAAGGGAAACAAGTGAGGTCTTTGGGAAGCTTAGCTGGATATCTACTAGGATTGCCCATGCTGGCAATCCATATTGCATTGTGACTTTAAAATCACTCAAAGAAAATGCTTGATTGCTAAACAAAGAATAGAGAGATGGAAAGAAAAAATCTCTCTGCCTTATGAAGGAGTCTGAGTGTTCTGGCTTCTTTTTGCAGCTTGTTCATCATCTCCATGTCTCCATGATGGAACGTGCATTTGGATAAAGCTGACGCCTACAAGTGTGCCTGTCTGGCTGGCTACACAGGGAACCGCTGTGAAAACTGTGAGTATAGGCTCTGTGTGTGTGAGCATGCGATCAGAACAGCTATGCTATCATTGGGTAAAAACAAACGTGCCACCGGTGTGGCGGGTGAGAAACAGCGGCTGCCCTTCCCCAGGTCAGGACATCGAACAGACGTGCTCACGACCAGGGAGCTGTCCCACCACCCACATGGCCTGGATAGGGTGGGGAGCACAACAGTGTGTGGCTGGCTGACCCCACCCTGCTCCCAGCACCTTGTGCCCTGCCATGACAGACAGCCATGGCGACAAACGATGGGCAGTCATAGTGGCCAGCCATGGTGGCTCCCAGCCCAGATATGCTGCACCGGAACAGACATGCTATCCTGTTGTGGCCCACATTGGTCTGCATGGGCAGCCCTTAGCCCGGGCAGTGACCTCGGAGATTTGCCAAGGTCGCAGCATGGGTTCGCCACTAACACTCCCCAGGGCAATCCTGGACTGACATCTGGCATCACGTGTTTACATGTGTCTGCGGGGCCTGGGCCACCGTGGTCTAAAGTCACGTCTGTTTTTACCCACTGACTTAGCCAACTATTAAGGGGCTAAACGTTCCCCTGGGTGTAGTCTAGAGCTGAAATTAATATGCCATTTTGTATTCACAAATCTTTGCTGGTGATACGATAGCTGCCTACTTGGTTTTTTCATTTTGGTATGTTGGTTACTTTAATAACTTCAGTTCAGTATTTTGGTTAATTTGGTGATTCATTACTTAGCACTATTGTGCAATAGCCCTGCTGCGCAACAGTATGATGCAAAATAGCACTAAATAGGACCACTGAATTAACTGAGATACCAAAGCAAAGTTACCAAAGTAACCAAAACAAAATTGAAAGGCGTGCGTGTGTCTGCAAATGAAACAGGACGTGAATAGTACTTTGTATCAACTTCATTAAAAAGGATACAAATATACCAAATTGGTCAGATTTGCAGTTAGTACTCATTTCAACCCAGGTGTAGGACTTACTTGGCTTTCTTTTAGTGAGGCTTCTCTGGAGTAAGTGGTTTGTGGATCACAGCCACGATGGACACAATGAGTCTCTCAAGGCTTCTTAATAGGTGCTGTGATTGGCTCACTAGTAGGTTTACCTTTGAAAGGATTTTATGTATGTTTTTTAAAGGAGATGTTTAAGAAAAAGTTTGATGAGGTTAGAAAATAATGCGCACAGAGCCTTGTAATGAGTGACAGGCATCCAGATGCCATTTTCCACCAAGGACTCCCCACCTCTAATGAGACCTCTGAAACAGTGCCCCCAGATTCGATGCCATTGGCTTAACAATGGCTCAGTTCCCATTGACTTTACTGGGGGATGATTGCACCTACTAATCTTCTACGGAGATAAATTTGGTCTACTCTTGTAGCCAAGATTAAAGTGGAGCAACAGGAGCCCACCTCTGAGGACACGGGATAAAAACAGATGTGACAGCAGACTGCTGTGGCCTGCTCTGGCACCATCTGTCCCAGACCTCACCTGCATGTATGTCAGCACCACCAGATGTTGGCCCAGGATGGCCCCAGGCTGTGTAGGTGGCTGGACTGGACTCTCACCTTGGAAAACCTCTAAGGTCAAGCCCCCTGGCTAAGGTCCACCCAATCAAGCCAAAGAGGGCCCCAGTGGGCTATCACATATATTTTGGTCTGATATGACCCAGCCGCCATGCCTGGTCATGACTGGCTGCCATGGTGGGTGGCAGGACTCTGGGAACGGCATGGGGGGTGGATCATCTACCCGCATGTCTGTTGCAGCCCACCTCCTCCCTGGGCCGCTCAGGCTGTGGAAGGGCAGCCTGGCTGCGGGCTCAGACGTTCGGGCCCTGATATGGCCGAGACCAAGTCTGCTGTGGATTTCTGCTTCGGACTGGGTCATGATGGCAGTGTACCACCATCATGTGTGTTTTGTTTTTACCCACAGATGTTGAGCAATGTTACAGGCAGAGGGTGCCAGGTGCTCTTTATGCACATGGAAAAGTACTCCTTTCTGTTACTCCAAACATGTCGTAAAATGACGGGAACCAGGTGAAATGAAGTCAGATTTTGGCCAATTTATGTTTGGGCAGATTACTTTGCCTCCTAGTTGTTTAAGACAGAGCAGGAGTAACAACAATGCAATTTAGACTTAATGCATATGCTAATAACATCCATGTGCAATAAGTCTAGACTGTGCCTATCCCTCATAGTTTTCTCTTCATTTTAGAGGACTTCCACCAGGGCTGTATTAGCTTGTGAAATACAAATTTTAGCTTCCCATGGCACTATGAGTCTTGTGAGGATCAGGGCCCAATCAGCAGACTCAATCAGGAATTAGCTCATGAAATACTCTTTACTTGACAGACCTCCACCACGTGGTCTTCCCCCCCCCCCCCGGTCAAACAGCCTGTTGGGTTGGTAATGCACCCAACAGGCTCCCAGCCTTCCCCAGTTCAGGCAACTCCCAATTGCTTGTCGACGCACCCCAATGAGACACAGAGACAGTATTTGGTTTCAAATCTGGCCGCATTCGTTTATTTCCATAAATGCACCTGGTGGTCGGTGGGCAAATTGCCTCAAGCAATTCCGGACCAGTATGCCAACTATAATGTAACTTATTAAAACTCCTTAACAAGGTACTGCCAGGATGTGCCCTCCGTTGGCAGTCCCATAACCAAGAAACATCCCCTCCTTCGACGTGACGTGGGCGAAGGGGGGTGCCTAGCCCAACTGTGGGCCGAGTAAGGAGTTAAGTGCCGTCAAGGCCCGAAGACAGTGCATGTCTTTACAGAGTCTGCTAAGACCTCGCTCCCAGGGAAGTGACTCCAGTGCATGCTGTGCCCTGAATTACACTGTTTGTCCTTTCCCCATCTCTTAGGGAGATGACTCTATTTTTCTTCCTACCTTACCTATTAATCCTATGATGGCATACTGGACCCCTGCTGAATACGACAATTGTTTTATAACCTAATGCTTAAGTAACTCTTATTCGTTCGCCAATTCCCTTAGGCTGTATCAATGTCCCCTTATTATCGAATTAACTTAATTCGATTCCTGATGTTATATTTAACTTATTTAATTATTTATCTTAGCCAAACATTCTAATACAAATTAACCTATTAAGCCTACTCAAACACTGTTAAGGAGGCAAAATACACAGTCCTCACAAATTAGGCTGCCCGTCAAAATTCCTCCTCGGTTCCACTAGTGGCAACCAGAATGAATCCACAGTGCTCGAGGGGAGGAGGGTGGGGCTGCTTCACTGCCTCCCTTTTCTGAATGCCGCTCCACGCGGCTACAGGATACCCGCCCCTTCTAACAGGGGCGGGCTCCCAGTCCACCGAGGTGCGCTTGCGCAATCTCGCTCCCGGTCAGTTGCCATGGCAACTCCAATAGACAGCGGGGAAGGCTTTCTAACAAGCCTCCCCACAGCGGCATCTTTCCCGCTTCTCTGCGTCTCCTCCCAGGAGGGGGGGAGGGGACCGCAACAAATGCCCCGTCGCCGCCATTTGGCGGCGAAGGGGACTTCTCACAAAGCCCCTTTGGCTTACCAAGTGTCCTAGCTGCTCTCAGCAGTCTCTAATTTCTAGGGCTCCATTCAGGCAACACCTTCTGGACTCTGTAAGCCCTTGGCCCAGGCAACTTCTCTGAGCCTCGTTGGAGGTAGAGCTCCTCCCTAAGCTCCTACTTCTCACCCCAATCTTCTTAGCCAGGCTCCAAACCCCTTGTGCCTTGGCTCTGGGCAGAGCTCTCTCTCTCACAGGAGCCTTCCTCACACTCAGCTGCCCTCTGCAGTTCTCCCAGAACTGCCTCTCCCAGGGCTAGCTTGAGCCACATCCTTCTGCCGGGTCCTCCTGTAACTCTAGCGCCTGCAACTCTGCTCGCACAGCCCCCTGTGTTGGCGCAAGCTCTACTCTGTCACAAGGATCATCTCTTTTCAAGTGCTCCTTAGCTTGCCACTTGCAAAAGCCAATCCAGCAGGCCTCCCCACTCCTCTCCAGCAGCCTGGTGAATCCCTCTCTTCCATGCAAGGGGCTTGCAAATAATGTTGTGTCTCGCCCTGGTAACAGTAGCTGGATGCAGGGGAAATCCTGGCAAATTCTAGCCACTGTCAGTTGACAGGTACTATGGAGGGTGAGGGGGAAGGATGCTGGGTTGGTCTTTGCAAGTGACATGTCCCAGACATGCTTCCAGCCAGGGCTTTGTCTTGCAAGGCTCACTTCCCCTGACCACAGTGCCTATGAGCTGACAGTGACATTTTTGAGGGGTTCACAAATGAAAAGAGGTTGTAAATCACTGCTCTATGGTAGTGGTGGACCTGTCTGCTGGCATGGCTGGCTGTCGCCATTCATACAGACAGGAGCCATATGGCCACCCATTGCCATGGATCTATTTGACTTGCCCCAGATGGCGCACTCCAGGTTTCCCAGTATGTTGCTGTGAGTGGCAGAGAGTGGGTGCTCGGTAGCTCTGAGGAGTACACAGCTGGCTGCTCCACCTTCAGATGGGTTATCAGATGCAGGGCTCATGGGCAGCCATGTGGGTTAGTATCTCATCTGAAAACACCCATTGATATGGTTGGTTGGTATCACTATTCAAACTAAACCAGTGTAATGAACAGAGCAGACAAAGAGAATAAATGGAGGAAAAAGCATTTTGCTCTAACTTGCTTATTAGCTTTGACCATCACAGTTTGGCTTAGTAGCAAAATTATAAATTGCATAAATTCCTCTTGTATGCACACACATTTAAAACCACACTGTGGTTTTAAATCTGTCAAGAACACTTCAACCGTGTATATAAAGGAGTGGTGTTGTTGGATGAAGCACTGGGTACTTCATGATGTTCAATATGGGATGCTCTCTTCTGGCTTATACATGGAAATAATTTTACCATACAAATCTCATTCTGGTTCCATACGGCTTAAGTTTTTCTTCCTCTGTGCAAATTCCAAACATCTTAGTGGGAAAGCACCATGGCAAAGTCTTTGCTCAAACTGTCTGAGGAACATTTAAAAAAAATCTTTCCTCTAGTATTGCCAACACACCCTAAACATTTTCCAGGAAAATACACGGAAGAAAGCTTCAGCAGATAGAAAGTTAAGCTTGATTTTTATTTAAGAGCAAAATGACAAACTGGAGAAATATTCATGGTCAGAATACTCTATAAATTGAGCCAAGACATTTTTGAGCAGTTGCACAGTTTAGGGAATGGAGCTTTCTCTTAATTACAATTAATTCCACCTTGCACCTTTGCCTACCTGTAAGAATTAAGTGAACAGAGAAATCTAATTCCCATCAGAGACATTTTTTACCTAATTGTGATATCACACCAGTTTGACATGATTATCTCTCCACATTAGATCTCAGTAGGGTTTTTTTTAATTTATGCTGGTAAAGACAAGATCAGAATCCACCCTAATGCATACCCTCTGTTCTTCAATGATTACCCATTCTTTGACATTAAGATGGCAGGGATCCTCATTTGTTCTTCCATTACAGGTTTGCTTGTTTTTTTGCAATATCGAAGAATTGGGGAATCTTAAACCTTGATGTGATTTAAACAGTAATAAACCAGCCAAGAGTCTGATTCTGGCAATCCATGTGTGATACTGCCACCAAATGGCACTATCTTGCTGCTGGTGATGTTTTTTAGTCTATTTATTTATTTATTTAATTTTTTATTTTTTGAAAAATTAACCCACACCCATCCTGCCTCAGGCAGCTCGGGGCAGTAAACACAAACCGTTTAAAATATATCAACATAAAACAATCATAAACATATTAAAATATAAAATTCCCACAATTCATCATAAATAAATACAATCAGCAGAGCTAAAACACACCCTTCCCCCCCCCAACCTAACCCCCCCACTCACTACCCAACTCCCTCACCTGGTGGAGCAGCCAAGTCTTACACTGCCTATGGAAGGAGGGAGATCCGGGGACAGATGAACTTCCACCGGGAGGGAGTTCCACAACCTAGGGGTGACCACCGAGAATGCCCTCCCCATAGTCGCTACCAAAGAAACCTGGGGGACCTCGAGAAGTGCACTCCTGGCAGCTCGCAGGGGCTGATCCAGGACCAGTGTGTATGTGTGTGAGGCAGTCCTCAGGTAAGTAGAGCCCAGACCGTGTAGGGCTTTATAGGTCAAAACACCTTGAATTGGGCCCGGAAGACTATAGGCAGCCAGTGAAATTAATAGAGCACAGGTGTTATGCAGCGTTCTGCACCAGCTGCAGTCTCTGAACCATCACCAAGGGTAGCCCCACGTAGAGCATGTTGCTGTAGTCCAGTCTTGAGGTGATGAAGGCATGGATGATGGTGGCCAGGTCGGAGTCTGAGATACATGGTTGGAGCTGATGTATCAGATGTAATTGACAAAAGGCGCCACTTAAAAGCACGCCCAGCTCCTCCCTTGGCCAAAAAGGAGTCCCCGGCTCTGCCTCCTCTCCCTTTCCAATAGGGAAGGGGAAGATAACAGTTCAGTGTGGGTTCGGGGTTCCATCCTCTTCCAGGCACAAGTGTCCCAGCCACTGTCAGCAGAACAGGCCAGGCACACCTTCAGCAGCAAGTGGGGTGGGTGGGGGGTGGGGGGGCAAAGGGGCAAACCTCCAGGCTCCCAGCCCCGTGGCTCAGATGGGCTTCATATTTGTAAGGTGATGTCCTTTTTGCAGTGGTACCCTTTGTCACAGTGTGATGGAAAAAAGCCACCAACTCCAGCATGGATTTAAACAGGCTGCAGCTTTAGTCATTTACATAGTCTTCCAGCATACCTCTTTAGTGTGTGTCATCTCCATCTGCGATCTGGTCTACCAGGGACGGTAAACTAAGCATAGTATTGTTCTTCTGGGTATGCATGTTGAAATGGTTACACCGGGCATGTATTGAGGGCAGATCATGAAATTATGCAAGAGGCTCCTCCATGCACAAACTTTACACCTGGCTTGACAGCTACTGCGAAGCCTCAGTCAGAGAGATGCTGGTGGGTGGCTTGGAACAGCTGCACTACTGCCTCTGTGCTCTGCCCCATGCCAGAAAACTGCCCTCTTCCCCAGCAAGAGGGCACAGAGAGCACATTTGCATCTCAGAATTTGTTCTCCCAGGAAAATGGCAAACATAATTGAGAACAACTAATGAGCCTCCCTCTGTCTCTCTCTCTGGGACTGAGCATTCTCAGTGAGTAGCCCTCCCAGGGTCTACTGGCTTCAGAAGTGAGGGACTTTGCCCTCTTTCTGCTCTGAGACTTCCTGCTACCTTTGTGTAAAACAAAACCAAGCTAACTGGAGTTCTTGGGTAAATGCAGGGCTCTTGTGTTGAATGGGGAATTCATTGCTCAGATCCGATTTCCATTTTTCTTCTCTTTCATAGTCTCATTTGCCAGAAGCAAGAGATTTGTTCTGCATCCTAATGAAGCACAATCCAAGGGCGCCCTGTGCCATCACTATAGCCTCGGATACTGCCAGGGCTGGCCTTGGCAGTGTAGGTAGGGCCTGTGAAAATGTTTTCATGCTGCTTCTTCTGGCAAACGTGATTGACTACTATCCACTAATATCACTCAGCTATGCACAGGGCAGCCTTAAAGACTCCTCTCACTTGAAGTCCTAAGGACACCCACCTTCCTTAACTGGATCACTGTGCTTACTTACAGAGCAGAGATTTGTCTTTTCTTCAACCCTAGTCTCCAGCTATAGGATACAAGAGGTTAAAAAAACCCAAAACAACACCGAAGTGTTTAATAGGACAAATGTCCCAATACATCCAGGGTGGGGAGCTCTTTATTTGGTAAAAATTTAGATGCTTGGTTTTTGAGCCCATGCATAAAACACTTCCTATGTGGTCACTGTGAATTATAATTCAGAGGCTCCAAATTATCTGTGTTTCTTCCAGTGAGTTCCTAGGACTCTCTTCTTCTGCTCTATGTACATTTCTAAGACAAGATGAGTGTGGCAGTTGCATCTACAATCCTTCTGGAGGACTGACCCTCTGAAGTGGTTTGGGGAATTAACTCTTGTGCAGCTGCCACACACAGTCCAATAATAGTCTAGTCCAAAGCAATTGTATGAGTCCAGCACTCAGATGTGTAGGTTCTGGTACACATATCCTTCAGCAAACACACAGGGTGTTTGGGATTCTGGCCTTCACATCTCCTACAACCAGTCCTTGCCACCAACAGTTAGTATAGTCTATCAGCATATAGGAGGAACGCTCCCACCTGGACGTCCTTTCTGGTTCGACTGAGGCTCAGATTTTCTTTACCTGCCTCCGGTTGCTTTTCCAGGGGACCCTGTCTGAACAGGTCCTTTCTCCTGGGTAGTGTCCCAGTTTGGCTCCTGGGTTTGAAGGGAGCCCAGCTGACAGCTCCTCACTCTCCAGGTGACTCCCCAAACTGAGGGTTTCCTCTGTTAAATGTGGAGTCATCCAGATTTTCACACCTGAACCCCCTTAGGCACTGTCCTTTCTCCCTTCAGCACCCATAGATTATTTGGTGTCTGCTTAAGGCATGATCCTCTGTCCAGTGATTCACCTGTGCCTTTCATGCCGGCACTAACCATTAAAGGGCCACACATTTTCTCATTATTGTCCCTGTTATACCATTATGCCATGCTTGGGGCAATGTTGCTCCAGATGGAGGTCTGAGTAGGAGCTGTGATTGATATAACTCAATCTCTTTCCTCCTCCACCCCACATTCTCTAATTGGAGTGGAGAGAACAATTTACTTGTAGATTTATACTGGGGATGCTAGTTCAGCTTTGTTGACTGGTGCATTAAGAGAAGGGGTGAACTAAGGCCACTTTGGGAGGGGGGGGGCTTTCGGATCGGCCGATCCCCGTGCATATTTGATTGTTCAGACTGTGCATTCCCTCCTGGAGCCCAAATATGCACCAGAGGGGGCATGTCTGAAAGTGACCTAAGACTCCAGCCATTCCTTACCCCATCTCCTTGTTATCCTGGTCTGGAGCAGGAATACTGGTAACCCAGTTTTGCTGTCTCCTGTTTCTCACACACCTACCTGGATCAGTTAGGAAAAGAAGGGTAATGAGAATATGCAGTAGGGGTGGGCGTGCCGGTAAATCCGGAATCCGATAATGCCGGTACTGGGCGTACCAGCATTATCGGATTCAACCCGGTAAATCCGGTCCCATTACTGGATTCTGGATTTTTTTACATTGCAGCCATTTAAATGAATGGCTGCAATGTAAGTCCCACCAAAAAAGTTTTTAAAAAAACCCTCCCCAAGTCCAGGCTGCGTGGGTGGAAGGGGGGACACCCCCCACCCACCCTGCCCAGCCTGGATTTTTGTTAAAAAAAAGAGCTGCCCACCCCAGCACCAGCGGCCGCGGCGTCCCCGCAGCCGCCGGTAAGTATAGACCCGATCCCTGGGGGGGGGGTGTTTAACACCCCTCCATCCCCCAGGGATCACCCCTACTACAAGTGACAGTGCTGCTGTACCTTTGCGGAGCTCCGGGTGCAGTGGCAGCGGGGGCGGGCGGTCCGGAGGCCTTAGCGCCGGCTGTGGCTGCCGGCATCAGAGACGCTCTAGGCCTTCCGGGGAACTTCCGGGTTTTATATTATATATTATTTAGCCCTGTTTTAATATTTTAATATTATTGTTATGAAATGTTTTAAACTGTTTTTATTGTGTTTTATTGTTGGAAGCCGCCCCGGGCTGCTTTGCAGGAGGGGCGGGGTAGAAATCTATTAAATAAATAAATAAATAAATAAATAAAAATAAAATTATGGCGCTTACACACAAGGACAAACATGTGCTTAGCGGGTTTGACACCCGATCTTTGTTATGTCTAAAGATGCCCTATGACATCATTGGGCCCAGCTCTGGCCCAAGTTTCCAGTCCAAGCAAGACTGAACTGCTTAGTATATTACATTACTGACCAGGAGGTGAATATGTTCAAGGGACAAGTTCAGAATTAAACTGCAAAAAAGCATACAATTGGAAATGCCAATAGGGAAACCTTTGGGATTCCATACTGTATAGATAGACAGACAAATAAGTTCTGTTGGTAACGATGTGACTACAATGCTTAACTTGGCAGGTGTCATGCTTGTATATGGCATTCAGCAATAACTACTTGCTATGACAGTAAGCCTAAAAGGAGAGAAAATTGGTTTTGTGGCTAGAAAGGCAGCCAGTTGCCAGTTGTGTAACAGTTTAGAATAGGGCTATTCTGAGTATTAAAAAAATAAAAATCACAAGTATTTCCGAGGGTCCAAGGACCAGTTCCAAGTGTTCAGAATGGACTTTGGACCCTTGGAGAATACCTGGAATTTGGGGGGCAGGGTAGGAGCCCAGAGATGCCTGGGAGGGAGGGAATAGACCACCAGGGGTCAGGGAAAAGGGGGTGGAGGCCTAACAGGGGTCAGGGGTAGTGTACTTACCCTCCGGAGGCAGGGTCCTGTGATGCGTGGTCTCTTCTTGGGCTGGTAAGTTAAAAGAAAAAAAAAAAAAATGGGCATGCTCAGAAGGGCCTGAATGGTGCCTCCTGAGCATGCTCCAACCTTTCCAAGATGGCACTGGCAGTATCAGCATGCTGCAGGCGTCATCTTGGGTGTGGCCAGCCAGTTCTGGGCATGCTCAGAAGAACCAGCTGGCCGCATGCAAGACGGCACATGCAGTGTGCTGACTGCCAGCGCCATCTTGGAAAGGTATGAGGATGCTCAGAAGGGACCATTCAGGTCCTTCTGAGCATGCCCATTTTTTTTTGCTTTTTACTTATCAACCTGGGAAGAGACCATGTGTTGTAGGACCTGCTCTGGAGGGTAAGTACATTACCCCTGATCCCCTGCTAGGCCCCCATCCCCTTAAGTACCCCACCCCTGAGCCCCCACTAGCTCACTCCCTCCCCTTCCTAGGCCCACACTGGCCTATTCCCTCCCTCGCCCCTCTGCATTCAGCCAAGGTTTGGATGAGTACTTCGGGGGAAGTCCTCGGAAATTCGATACTCAGCAAACCAAGGCCAAATAGCACTGTCCTTGGTAAATTCTGAGGAAAACCAAGGACCGAGTTGCAGCACTAGTTTAGAAGGATATTGTCAATGCATTTTACTTCTCTCTTGCTGTCTCCCTCCAATGCTTCCTCTTCCCTAGCCTTATCTATCTAATGATTTAACGAGGCAATGGTAGTTTTGGTCTTGTTTCTTAAAAAAGCAATTCCAGTTCTTTGTGTCATTTTAAAATGCAAGACAGACCCTCTGCTTCTCCTATGCATTCTAAAAGTGAACAGCTCTTTCCTTGGATCAAAACAAGTCTAGATGTAGATCTCCAGATAATTAAGATGGTGCTTTCCTAGTTGATTTTTGTGTGACAATTAAGACACTGTTTCCAAATATCTTTCTGAAGTACCCAGGTTTCACTTCCAAGTTTCACGGCCTTGTAATTTGACCAGGGTTTCCCCTGTTTAGTGTGAAATCGGACAAAACTGCATCCTGAAGTGAGTGGATGGCTGTCTGCCACTTACTCGCCTTTACAGTTAGCTAGGTTGCCATACACACACCTAATGAGAGACAGTGCTGCCTCCCAGCATCTGGTCCAGATCTGAGGCCATCCTTTATGCTACCTTGATGTTTTCTTCCTATTGAATAGTTGGCTGTACATACCATGTGTTAGTGAGTATATCGTTTATCAGAGGATACATTTGGGAATTTGTTCTTGATTTAAATTCTAGATATAAAGAGAGAAGATGAATGGTGGGGGATCATAGGAATTTTGCTCAGCCCAACATCCCATGCACAAACAGGTCTGATTGCATAATTAAATAGGTCATCCAAATACCGGAAAGGTTGTATCCAGAGACACAGTTTTCTAAGGGCTTGGAACAATGGCCAGGACAAGGAAGATAAAGATCAAGTGGCTAACTGTAAGCAACAGCCTCCAAATTGCCTCCGGATGAATAAATTGCAGTGGGCGACCAGAGCATACTTTCACATGGATACCGTCTCATTCACAGAAGCAGGGAGCTGGAAAACATCAGAGGTCTGTTACAATTGGCTGGAAGGGAATGAAATGATTTTGGTTTCAGCAGGGATTACATCATAGTTTTATCTAATAACTCCTCCCTGGTGGAACTACTGCAGAAAAGAGATTTAGCTGATGAAGGGGCACAGAGTGGAGAATTTGCAAGCCACAGGGCTATACTTAAATTGAGGTTTGGTGATCAGATGTTTTGATTTTGGGGATGTTCATACTAATAGTATGAACATCCCAAACTACACTTTTCAGCTTCAAAGAAATTGTATAGATAGGTAAACTGAGTAACCCTCCCTTGAGAACTATGAAAAGGGGACACATTTGACCCCACATAGGGTCCCATTTTACAGTTTGGCAATGTGCAATGCCATTACAAGTGTTTTTTTACAGGAGTGTTTGGAGATCGCTGTACATTCACTCTCAAGAGTCCCCTACCTCTATCTCTAGTACCAAGAAGGATAGGAGCAAGAAGGTGAACTGAGCTCTTGTCCTCTGAAAGTGATTTTATGTTGCTCACATACTGTAGTAGCTCTCTTTGAATCCCTCTTCTGTTCAAAGTTTCAAACACCTCTTCTCACCACCTGTTGTAAAAAACAGTTCCTGCCCTAGAATTTACAACCTTAACGTTTCTCGCCTGCTTTGCGTTGCTGTGGATGACTGCAGGATTCAAAGAAATGTTTGAAAACATGAGTGCAGTGCGCCCTAGAGACTCACATACCAAAAGATAAAGCAATACCCCAAATTTCTAACTCATGATTTTCAAGCCTCAGAATGCCCTCTGTACCTCTGGCCATCATGGGACAGAATTTCGTGGAGGGTGGGAGGGGAACTGGACCTTAGTGCCCTCACTTATAGAAACCCCCCAGTGCCCCTGGAACAAACATTCTTAGTCCAGTGACTCTAGTGGGCCCAGGTAGAGGCAGAAAGTTGTGTGTGAGCATGTTCAGGATTGGGGCCTTAGATCAGAACCAGACCCTGGGAGGCAGCACTGTCTCTGATTAGGTGTGCAAATGGCACCCGGTTGAGTAATTAAGCTTAATGGTGACTATGCTAGGAATCCAGGATTATTTCCGATACTGTACCTTGGTGTCCCTTTCTGCTAGCTTATTTAAAAAAATAAGAGCAGAGTAGAATTAATATTAATTATTATTATTATTATTAGCATTAGCATTTGTATAGCGCCAGCTGTGTACCTGGTACTTATTAGAACAATAAGATAGACGCTATCCCTGCCTACGGCTTACAATCTAATAGACACGGAGTAGGGAGACAAGGGAGGGGACATAGGGAGAGAAAAGGGAAAAATAACATTCAAGTGGATGCGAAGTCTCAGGTGCACGTGCTTGGCTTGGTTGCGGTTAGGCAGGAGTCTGCGGGGAGGGCAGATAGTAAATATTGAAAGGAAAGTTCTAACAGGCGTCGGGAAAGGCGGTGAGGAAGAGGTGGGTTTTGAGGAGAGATTTGAAGGTGTGGCGGGAGGGGGCAAGGCGAATGTGGGCAGGGAAGGAGTTCCAGGCATGGGGGGCAGCAAGGGAGAAGGGACGAAGGCAGTTAGTGGAGCAGGGGAGACGAGGGAGAACGAGGGAGGGGGCAGAATGTTGCTTGACTTGAGAAAACATAAGGTGTACAAGAGACTGCTTTCTCACAGGGCAAAATGCACAAGCATTTGGCTCTGGGAAAAACTTTGGGAGGCAAATGCTGCACAGCTTTTGTCTCGTGAGAAAACAAAGCTGCGTGCCCTTGCCTCCGATCATGCAGAGGATACAGAGCTGGAAGCAAAGCTGCACAACTTTGTTTTCTTACGAGACAAAAGCTGCACAGCATTTGCCTCCTGAAGCTTTTCCCACAGCCAAATGCTGTGCATTTCCCCCCGTGAATAAAGCAGTTTAAGACACAGACAATAACAGTGAGATTCAAACTTGCAGGCACTTTGCACTTGCTTGGCAATCAGTAACTTTGGCTACAGGAGGCAATAATGGATCAATGGCTGAAAAAGCTGTTAATTCCTATGTGTGGGCCAGTGCATTTCTCTTAAAAACCAAGGGCTAAATTTGGGATTGTTGATTTCCCTTGCTGACAGAACAAATATGGGAGTATCCCAGATTATTATATTTTATCTTATCCCTTTAATATACAGCACACTGCAATTATCCTTTAGTTGTTTTGAGCAGTGGTTGCATCTTGGGCCAAAGCCCTGAATTTTTCAAGTAACTAGCACCACCTCTGGCATCAGTGCTATTAAACGTCCCACAGGAGCAGTTGAAACACTAACAAGAAAACATTTATAGGCCATTATGTGCTATATTTCAAATGCATAGTGTGTGAATGCAAAGCCTGCAGTATTTATTTATTTATTTATTTTATTTTCCAGTTTATTACCCTGCCCTTCCCAAATGGCTCAGGGCAGCTTACAAAACAAATGAAACAGCATATAAAACAGTATAAAAACCCCAACCCCCCATCAATCTTTCCCTTCCCTCTTCCCCAACTCCATCAGCCCCTCAAAACCTGCCAACCAACACCCCCCCACAACCTCCCAACTGACCCCTCTGCCCACTTGCCAAATACTTTTTAAAACAAAAATGTTTTGCACTGCCTCTGGAAGATGCTTAGCCTTGGGCTCAAACAAACCTCTGGGGGAAGGGAGTTCAAAAAACCCCAGGGTCAGTGGCCTGTTCTTGGACAAAAGGAGCAGCCCTGTTCTTGGACAAAAGGAGCAGATGGAACCTGCAAGAGGGCGCTCATGGCTGACCACAGTAGGGATGGGTGAACAGATCGCAGTTCGGGTTCGGCTGTTCGGTTCGGCTGCATTCGGTTCGTCTGTTTGGTTCAGCAGTTCGATTCGGCTGAGTTCGGTTTGTCCGTTTGGTTTGGCAGTTCGGCTAGTTCGCCGAGTTCGGGTTCGGCTGTTCGGTTCGGCCATTCGGCCGTTCGGGAAATGTTGTTATGGGTGTTTTTTATATGTTTTTTTGGTTTTTTATTGGGTTTTATATGGTTTTCTTTTGTTTTTTATTTGTTTTTTTGTTTTTATATGGGGTTTTTTATTTATTTATTTTATCTAATATTATATCTATCTATCTACACTAAATCTAACCGCTATTAACTATTCTAAATGCTATGAACTAAATGGATTATCTAATAAGTACACAGACCTACTCCTACAAACACTAAAACTAAATCACTAACGCTATCTCTATCACTAAG
>QEPC01010849.1:1450140-1463573 GCA_003113815.1 Sphenodon punctatus | reverse complement strand
TTTGACCACGCTTCCCGGGACCTTCCCCCGGCTAGCCCGGGAAGCGTGGTTGAAACTGACCCCATGTGGGTATTGAGTGTGATGAACATCTGGCGCGCGCCGTTCAGACGTTCAGGGCCCTTTGGCCCCACGGGGGGGTTGAGCGTGGTTCAGTGTGGTTGAGCGTGATCTGGTAACGTCTGAAATCACCCATGTTTGACCTTCCAGTGAACCTTTTTTTGCAACCCAAACTCATTGGAACGCGATCCAAACTGACCGAACTGTTCGGCCATTTCACTGCTCGGTGTTCGGTTTGTTCAATATGTTCGCGTTCGTGTTCGAGTTCGGTCGTCTGAACAGGGCGAGTTCGGGCCGAACTCCGAACTGCCGAACTGCATTCGCCCATCCCTAGATCACAGGGGCCACAATGGAACATGATAGGAGAGACCGTCTCTCAGATATGTAGGCCCCAGACCATTTAGGGATTTAAAGGTCAAAACCAACACCTTGAATTGTGCCCGGAAAGCTATAGGAAGCCAGTGCAGACTTCAGAGCACTGGTGTAATGTCCTCCCTGTGACTTGTCCCCCAAAAGAAGCTGAGCTGCTGTATCCAGCAGTAGCTGCAGCTTCCAAACAGTCATCAAGGGCAGCCCCACGTAGAGCACATTGCAGTAATCTAGCCTTGAGGTGATGAAAGCATGGATGACAGTGGGCAGATCTGGGTCAGAAAGAAAAGACGGCAACCTCCTCACCAGATGGAGTGGTGAAAAATGCTCCTGGTCACCACCGCAACCTAATGATCCAGGGACAGCAAGCAGTCCAGAACCACTCCAAGGCTGCAAACCTCATTGACCCCATCAATAACTGAAGTGCCAGTTCCCTCCAAGTCACAAGGCTGGCCAACCATCATCACCTCAGTCTTGTCAGGATTCAGCTTCAGTCAGCTCATCCTCATCCAGTCCCCAATCGAAGCCAGGCATTGCGTAAGCAAGCACCAAGACTGCAGGGCCTGGGTCAGATGAAAAAGAGAGGTAGAACTGGGTAGCATCAGCATGTTGATGACACTTCACCCCAAACTTCCACATGATCTTGCTCAGTGGCCTCAGATACACATTGAAACAAGAGGGGAGTCAAATTAGAACCCTGCAGGAGCCTACAAGGGAGATCATGAGAGGATGCTGAGCAATCAGCCATCACCACCTGCTGAGACCTCCTCGACCCCGACAGGAAAGAACAGTGTAAAGGCAATAAATATCATCTGGGCATGCAGTATATTAGTGAAGAAAGACATGTATTGTGTGATAACAAATAATTCAGAGAGGGAAAGAGAGCAGAAAAATTAAATTTATTTGAAGAATGGGCCATTGGAGAAGAGGAACAAGCACCCCAGAAGGAAGGCTGAGGACCTTAAAGGGAGAAAAAATGCTGCTAAATAGATAATGCAGTTTTTCTGATTGCAGACCAAATGAGCATGAAAATCATTTCTAAACGGCAGATCATTCTGAACTAAGGAACATCTCTGAGAAGTAATTGATGAAAGGAGCAGGAATACACAGTACATTGTTAATAATGGAACAGTTGATTTACAAATTCAGGGACTTTCTATTCATTTAGAAATGAATAGCATTTAGATTTTCCCTGAATGCTAAAAATATCTGTAGAAGCGGATCAGTCTTAATATGGTTCATACAAGACAGAAATGTTTCTGCTGCCATCCAAGATGTCTCAGCAGGAGAAAGCGAGGATGGTATGAGGCTTCTCTATGCAGTTTGTGTAATGTTTTTTATAAGCATTTGAGACATCTCTGCTTTTTGTTCAAGCAGTGCATTACAATCCCAGCTCTGTCAGCATTTCTGCTATAGAAAAACCTGCAGCCATCACACTTCATGCTTGGTCTCATCAACTCTCACTAGCTTTGAGAAGTAATACTGGCTCAATACCTGGCTCCAGAGCAATTGGTTTGAGGATCACAGCCTATGTATGAGGGCCTAGAAAACCTTTTTTGAGGTGCTGTAAAAATATTGCCATTCTTTATTGCAGCCCATCACATATACACCCATGCCTGCTGTTTTCCCTTTGTTGCATTAAATGCTTTGAACTGCCAATAGCCTCTCTCCTCCTAAATACCTTTTTACCCTAACAATCCCCTCACAATTGATTGATGTCACAGATATATACTTAACCTGCATTGCTCAGCCTGTAGGTCTGACTCTTTAGATGCTTGAGTAAGGGCCCTGTGCATTCCAAAAGCTTGCATACACTCACCAAGAGAAGTTGGTCCAATAAAAAAGATCGTCTGAACTGCGTTTTGTCATCACTAGAACAATAAGCTGTTAGGGCAATAGGAGTCAGCTTTTTAAGACAGAGAACCTAATAGGGGCTATGTAGCTCAGGCGTAACTTGAAGCCAGATCTGTATTGGAGGTTAGTAGCAAAGGAGAACTATAAATAGAATAAGGAAGGCACAAAGGGCTGTATTTTCTGGTTCGATTGCATGGGGCTTAGGTATAAATGACTTTACTTTTACGAATATACCACTTTTTCCCTCCCCCAAAACTTTTGAGAAATAGTTGCCTAGAGCAGAGGTTAGGGGTATCTTGGAAATAGGTGAGACGGTTGAAAGGCTTTTTTTTTTTTTTTTTAAAGTGCCTCCTACAAAGGATTCTGTCCTAGAATTCAATCGAATGCACCTCACAGCCTTAGAGAGAGAAGAGAATCAATCAGGTTCAGGCACCTGACAGGCAGCCATTCACATAATGAAAGAAAAGAACTGTACAAAGTACACAAGGTGCTTGGGTTCTTTTCAAAAATCATCGGCAGAGGCTGCGTGGCAAGGAGCAGCTGTGAAGTAAAAAGGATAAAGGTGTAATGGAGCTGTTTGAAATGCTCTAGGAGAAAGATGAAAGGGAAGATGAGCTGAAAGGGGCAGAACAATAGAGAAACTCAAAAAAGGGTAAAGGAGATACTGAGGGTAACTTTATTAGGACTGCCAGTCCTGGTATTTTATAGAAGAGACAGTGCAGATCTTGGCTGAAACAATGCAGTCTGATAAACGGATGTAAGGCAGAAAGATACCAAATCTGATTAGCTTGTGAGAAGAAAAATGAATGTAAAAAAAATAGCCGAATGAAAAATATAGCTGTGATCCACAGACCACTTACTCCAGAGTTGTCCCTGTGGCTTCACTGAAGCAACTCCTGAATTATTATTTGTAAACTGCAGCCAATAGGAATAATACACATAAGGTATTTGACATCTTGTTTTCAAATAGTATCAGGGGGGGTTTACCACAGATTTATCTGTTTGTGTGATCGCTTTACCACAGTATGACCAAGTGGTAACCATACGGTAAGTCACCTCTGAGAATAATCAGGAGGACTCTATAGTTGATTTATTGCATGTGAATCTCCTTCCACAGATATGCTGATTTGCCAAAGTTTGAAAATGTGATGTCTGAAAGTATGAGGAGATGATGCGAGAAGTTGCATAAAAGGGGACAAACCTACAGCATATCCTAGTATAGAAATGGAAGTCAAATGTTTATAAATAATGCTGAACAGTGCAGAGATGTTAACTAATCCTCACAGGCCAACGGTGAGGCTGGCAGGCATTATTAACTACATTTCACAAATGTAGATTCCAAATCAGAAATTTGAAGTGACTTGTTTAAGACAGAGCTAGGATTAGGTCTCCTGGGCCTCTCCTGACTTCTAGCCATATCTACATTCCAGTAGAACACACTGCCTTTACTTGGCATATCATCAAACATTTCATCTACGGGTAAATCCATTTTGGGTGAGTTGGATATCCAAGACCAGAGGTTCCCACATTGTGGGCTAGAAGCCAAATTGGGGGCATACCATCTGTGGAGGAGTGATGCTGTGAGTACACTGGGTTAGATCTTACCCCACAAAGCACTCTGCAGGGGTGGGTTATAATCATGCTAGGAATGCTAGGAAAGCTCTGTGGGAGGAATGCTCTGTGGGAGCAGGACTCCAATTGGGAGCATCCTGTGGTAAGGCAGGGATATGCGTGGAGTGTTCTGCACAGACACAGCCTCAGCCCAGAGTGCTTTCTTGTACCTGAAGGCTTCTCCCTTCCAGCTGTTCTGCCCGCAGGCTGTTGGGGAATAGACAGCAGGATGTAGGCAATGTAAGTTTGGGGGAGTTTCCAAGGGCTGGGCGGAGGAGTGCTGTCAGACTGTGGACTTGGGGTTACTCCACTCTTGATTGAGGACACCAAACTGTGTAAATTTGCAAAATCCATGACTATTTTCCCAATGGAAGTTACAGTAAATACTAGTCAAAGATTCTTCCACCAAGTTGGCTGTACATGTAGCAGACCTGAAATAGAACAGCAGGGAGTCCTGATTGAGAGAGTCTGAAAAGAGCAGTTGTTGTGCTGGTCTCAAATGTAAGAAAGAGAGAGAAAATACTTCAGATTACATCTCTTATTTCAGATTCCCCTGATCCTGGGGATGGGGAAGCATGGCTTTAAGTAAGGATACTTCTGTCAATATATATATATATATATATATATATATATATATATATATAAAATTCCTTGCATTTATATGCTGCCCCCTCCTGCACAAGCATCTCGGGGCAGCTAACAGCATTTTAAAACACATAACTCTTTTTAAAAATCAATATTTAACCCCACATTAAAGTAACCCAACAATAAGACCCCCCACCCAGGTTGGGTTACGCCCTGGTACTGCAAATACTTACAAACATACTTAATTTCCAGCACAAAAGCGACTAAGTAATTGTAGGGTCAGATTCTATGAATTTTCTTTAAAGATCTGCATTATATTGTAATTTTGACTCCTGTGCCCATTTCTAATTTATTTTATTAAAATTCTAAGTTTTTTAAAAAATAAATCATCATAACAAAGTCCTGTTTTTGTAATAAAGTGGATTTTTTTGAAATATCTGAACTGTCAGTGGTGATGTGTAGGACTCCAGGTGCTCCTGCTCATGGTATTGTGGAAGGAGATGACCTTAAATACGGGGCCCAAGTTTACTTCAAGTGCAACGCAGGTTACAGCTTGAAAGGCAGCCATATTGCCTATTGTCAGCTTGACGGGAGCTGGTCAACACGTCATCCCAAATGCGGTAAGGTTGCTTTCACTTTTTATTCTTAGCATGTATCAGCCATTGTATTTCATTTGCGTAGACAGTAGGGATGAAATTGGAATGTCCAGATTGCAGTCTAAATTTGGAAAATCTCAGTCCCGCATGTTCTTTGGAAAATGTGGTGGTGGTCATTTTATTTGCCCAAGGTGGAACAGCTAGGGTTATTGCTTCCCAGGGTTTGACCGTGTGACTCTCATAGGCCAAAATGGGAGTCTTAAGGTCAAACCACAAAAACTGACAACCCAGGAACAGCTGACATATGGGAGTATGTGTGAGAGCAAGAAGTTTTGATAATGTTGCTCCCTTTACAGGGGCGTTGCTAGGTTGGAGTGGGCCAGGGACAAGAAATGGACATGGGTCCCCTTACCCCCCCATCCTCTCCTCTGCCCCCTCCTTCCTCCCCCCCACAGCCTTATTGCAGGAAACTATCCCAAATTATATTGGCAGGGATGCAGTTTTGTAGAAAACAGAAGGACCCCGTAGCACAGATAATCCACAGCACCCCCCACCTCCAGCTCCAGACTAGAGCTGGCCCCACAACACAAACATCTCCTACCAACTCAGAGCTCATGGAACACCTACCCCACCCTGCCCAACCCCACTGGATGCCCCACATCACAGACACCCTCAATAGCACCATAAAAAATACCAGGACATCTCCTAGCTAACTCCACAGAGCCCCATGCAACAGATGCCCTACAATTCCTGAGAATGCTTCCTTAAAACTGCTTCAGACACACCTTCCTCCTCTTTAAACATAATTTTGGTACCATCAAATAGTAAATACAAAAGCTTTGCGGTAAATCTTTGAAATCTTAATAATTTGATACTGCTATAAAATTAAATAAAAATCTACAAAATGTGGGCCATATTTTATCTCTTCATTTAAATTAAAAGCTACTTTAAAAACAGTGTTTGTCCCCGTCCCAAAGTCTTACAATAATTAACTTACTAAAACAAAAGAAAAATAGTCCATTTCCCCAAATTAAACACGTAGTTTTTAATAAAGGCTGTTTGAGGTCTTCACATAAAGACACTGTTTGAGGTCTTTGACTAAAATAAATAACATAAGGATGCCCAATTAAAAAACATAATTCATTTAGTTCAAGTAAAAAATAAGACATCTATAAACTACCATATTTTAGACTCAAAAAGTGCTTGAACCACCTTGACTGTCTAATGTAATAAATTCATGCCTGCAGGTGGTACACTTTTAAAAAGTGCATGAAATCTAGCCAGTAGGATCTGATGATTCTCTCTGCACTTAACACTTCTGTTTTTATCAAAATATCTCCCATTGATTTCAGTAGAGTTACTCCTGAGTCACAGTAGTGTGTAAGTTATAGGAATTCCTGACTAACTCTGCCTTTTTTGCCTCTGAATTTATGTCAATTCATTCAACCCTGATGTAACTTCACTCATCAGCAAACAGTGGAAAATTATTAAACATTTAAAAAAACTACCAAGCTTGTAAAACGTTTGGGCTAGAAACTCTTGTTCATGCCTCATGCCAGGGATGGGAAACCCCTGCTCAGTGACGGGTTTTTATTTGGTCCCTTTGCAGTTCCTGGATCTTGGCCCATCATGGTTTCAGCCCCTTCCTTCAAGCACTGAAGGAAGAAAGGAATAGAACTGAGGTTAGGGGCTGGATTTGTGGATCAGATCCATGATCTGATCCCACAGGTTCCCATCCCACAACACTTAGCTGAACCATGCTGCTTTCCTAATTTTCAAATGGTCCTGGGGTCCAAGGGGAAAGGTTACCCACCCTTGCCCTACAGGCTTACCAACTTTCCCCATTGACACTGCCCCTCGGTGACAGGCTCAATGGGAGTTTTGCACCGTGGGGGAGAGGCTGGAGCAGAGTGGGAAGAAGAGCTCTGGAGCCGCAACGTTGGGGAGAGCAGTCACTGCGAAAGGAAAAAATGTTTATGGAAGATAGGCTCAGAACTTCTAGAGCAAGTTGATCATTATAAATACTTGGATATTATTCTTACCAAAACAGGCAGCTGGGAATTACAGGCTAAGTCAGCCTTAAACCGTACAACGGGCACAAGTACCACTATTTTGAGATTTTTTTCCAAGAAAGGAACAAACAGAGAGTCAATGGCCCTGAGGGTCTTCAATAGTTGCTGCTTAACTATTATACGGTGCATCTCTATGGGCAGTAAGTCGCCCTTATAATTTAGATAGAGTGCAATCAGTGTTTTTGAGGAAATTACGTCATCTACCCGTAGGTATAGCCTTGCTGCTATAATGTTGGAGTTAGGGCAACTAAGGTGGAACATGCGGGTTTTAAAGTATGTCCTGTTCCTCTGGTTTCACATCAGGTTGCTGCCCCAGACATGATTACTTTCTCTTCTTGCCAAGGATACTTTTACATCTCCATGGGTTGACACGCTGAACAAGAAAATTGCCAATTTGGGATTCTCTCTATCTTACTTTCAGGGTACACAGATTTGCTGGCAGCTAAACTGGTAATTTACAACAGAATTGATGTCTTAGCTCTTCAAGAAGATATAACATCAATTAATTCCTCACCTGTTTTGGGGAGTTATTATGATCTTATTCCTAAGCTCCGGCAGTCGGCTACTTACTGCCAGGACAAATTGTCCCCTGGTTTAGTTAAAATTTGTTGGTTGGCTCATTTAAATGCTCTTCCCATGAACGTTATGGAGGGTTGCCGTACAGCTGTACCTTATAGCGATTGGCTATGCCCTTTAAACTATGAGCAGGTCGAAACAACAAGCCATATACTATTGGAGTGTGAATTATATTATAACATCAGAACTCACTACCTGTACCCGATACTTGTAAACTATCCGGGAAGGGAAACTTCTGAACTGGTCAGAATTTTATTAAGCGACCAATCCCTAAAAGTCACCAAAGCAGTTGCTAAATATTTGCTGCGGGCTTTCGTAATAACGGATCGTTTTCTAAACTTTAGGATAATAAGCCCTCAGTTCAGTTCTTGCCATCTGGGTACCCCCATTTAGGGTTAGTATACTTTGCCTTTATGTTCTCAAATAAGATATTGCCCAATTGCAGAATTAATTTATGTAAGATGAATTGTCAAACAAATATTTTACTTTGTTTTTGTATCTTATGAAGTAATTTATGTATTACTTTCATTTTTACATTATTTTACATATTGTAACTTTTGGTCCTGTTTGGGCTATGGCCAATGGCTACGTCCGGTTTAATAAAAGAAAGAAAGAAACCAGCCACTGAGGCATCACCTGGCCAGCACAGTGTGGATTCTCCAACCTCTGGATCCATCCACTATCTCCCCAGCTACCCGTCCCATGGGAGATCTCTCTGCTGCTTGGCGAGCAGCAGCCTCGGCCCAAGTTCCTGCTTTGCACAGGAGTGGGGTGGGGTGGGGTGGGGACTAGACGTCCCAAGCACAGAGACTGCAATTTCAATTTTCAGTCTCTGTGCTTGGGACATAGACCTTACGCCCCTCCAGGCCCCTATCGGCACTGAAATCAATCAGCAAAAACAACAAATACCAACCAGTCACACCTTGCTTAAGTTGCTTTTCACCGCACACCAACCACTGTCACCTCCCTCCTCCTGACTCCCCAGACTCGTAGCTCTGCCTCTGCTCCAGCCTCGCTCTGCTGAGAGAGCCGAGGCTGGTGCACTCGTTGTTTGCTGCTGCTGAGTCCCTGACTCAAGGGACTGGGAGGCTCAACTCAGCAGCTGAAGCTGCCTGCCTGACCTACGTCATGCTCATGCTGCTGCCACACACCAAGGCTCCTGTGCTGTGCAGGGCAGGCGAGGCAGCATTCAGTTCAGCTTCAGAAGGTTGCTACCTTGTGTAAACAAGGTTCTTCGAAATGGCTCAGAACATTCAATTGTGAGAATGTCCATAGCCATCTCGAAGAACCTTATTTAAAAGCCATCAACTTTCTGTGCATTGCTGCTGCAGACTGAAAAAAGCTTCTGGTGAGGGAGGGGGGCCCATGTGGCAGTCGGTGGGGCCCAGGCTGATTAAAATAAATAAAATAAATAAAAATAAAAAACTAGTAGGGATTAGCTGCCATAGAGATGGGTCCCCCGACCAGCGTGGACCCTGTGACAAATGTCCCTGCTTTCCTTATGGTAGTTATGCCCCTGTCCCTTTACCTTGAGCAACGGGAAGTTTTAAGGTAGCCTTTTCTGGGTTGGTTTCCTTCTGAGGAGAGAGAGACTGAAGTAGGGTGGCCATACCTCCCCTTTAAAAGGGAACACTTATGAAAAATACATGTTGCAGGCCTGCAGTGGTTCCAGTGCAGCCCTGCACCATGTATTTTTCATAAGCGTCCTCTTTTAAAGGGGAGGTACGGCCATCATAGGCTGAAGTCTTATGGTGTGCTGTAGAAAATTCATTTATGTACAAATGTACAGGTTGAGGAGGAGTGGATGTGAAGCAACTGAAAGTTCCTGAAGTGTTGCCCTAAAAAGATATCACTGCATCTCCCAGAGTCCAGCAGTAAAGTGTTCCCGTAAAGACTGCCCTTCCGTTCGCAGTCCTTCCCCCAAGACTGCCTGCAACTCTCTCTGCCAAGCCTCAGACTGCCTCTTGCTATTGTCTCTTTGTATTTCCTTAACAAAGGACTGAATGGCCCTAGAGCCAGGAGCTGCCATTTCAACTGCATAATAAGCACCTGACTTGAAAACAAGAACAAGTGAATGTGCAGCTACACCCTCCCGCCCCCCGTCCCACCTCCTTGCAATGACAGATGTCCCTGTTCATAACTATAAGGCCTGAACTCATTCTGTCTTGAGGGGAGGGGGATGTTCTTTTGAACTCTTTGAACTATCCCAGCATTTAGGACTGAATCTGTGACTTGACCTAAATCTCTCTGACGGACATTTAATTAGGAATTAGAGCCTTAATACTGCAATGAAATGCCCGTCTAAATGCTGCAAATCAGAGACTGTTATCTAGTATTAGGAAAAACATCCTATGTTAGAAACCCGAGCTTGCTAGGGTTTATGATATGCGGATGTTAAACTAATCCTAGATTAGGTCGATCTAAATGACTACCATGGATTAGTCAACTAATCCTAGATTAGCGCCACAGAGTCCTATATAAAGGCCTCTCTAGGCATTTCTGCCTCTGTGGTATCTAGGGGCAAATGACTGTGGGGTGATCATATTACCTCCATCATCGCAGAGCAAAGGGATGAGTTTCCATTTTCTTTCACTTAGAAATCAGAAAAATGAAGAAAAAGCAGATTTTCTTCAGTCCCAGAAATCTGTGTGCTGAGCACAAACAAAAAGCAACATAGGACTGAAATTCGTCCTGGAGACTCTAATTTCTGATTAACAGCAAGTTTCTGTTCAGATGGACTATCACAGATTAAATTTATCAAGTAATAGAATGTCCGTCTAAACAGGCAGGACAGAGGGTATTTTTAGACATGACAGGCGAAAAGCCTGCCACGCTTACACCCACCCTGGGGTGAGAGCCCTCACCCCGGTAAACCCTGCCATCGAACAAATGTTCAGGTGGCTGGGGTTGGAGAGGGGTGGGGAAAGGGCAGTGGATGTGCGGACATAGGTCCGTATGGCCCCGTCCCCCGTGTTCCTCAGTGCAGTCCTGTCTCCTCTCTAATGGGTGGGTGCGGCGGCCTATGGGGCTGCTGCACCTGCCCGGAACTGCTCCGGCCATGGGACGGGGTTAGGTGGAGTGGGTCATCAAATGTGATGGCCCGCTCTACCACAGTCTGGGGTTGCTTGCCCCTGACTATGGCAGGGTTTAACACAGAATGTGTGCTGGCCAGGAGCCTAGCACACATCCTGTGTTAGCCTTACCACAGTCCAGGGTAACATCTGCTCCTGCCTGTGGTAAACATCTGGTGGGGCCATAGAAGACGTGACACCCCAGTCTGTGGCCATGCTGGGGTAATCGTGGCCATGGGCTTAGATGTCATGTCTGAAAATACTCTTTGTAATTACTAGATAATCATAATGGATTATATCAAGGATTAGTTTGTCCGTCTGAAAATTCCCTTAGCGGGATTAAATTTACTACTCTTACGTCAAGTGCTGCAGTCAGGCAAAACGTCATAGCGAAGTCAGAAATTCTAACTATATCTAACAGTGCAGCTAGTACGATTGTGCATTGTCAGAAGTCCTATTCACTTCAGTGGAACTCATGTAGATACAGTAGCGGCAGCACTGTGTACTCAGAATCATACTCCAAGGCTGCAACACTTGAGCCATATTTAAGACATATGTTACACAGTTTCTAGAACTTGCAAACCATGAGAGCTATTTCCGACACTCTGTGTATGCTAACAAATGGGTACTTCCAGCACAGCTGTGTAACTGATATGTCTCCTGACATGATTTGTTACACTCCTTTGCAATTATTATTATTATTGATCATTTATATAGTGCTTTCCATGCTTTCCAATCTTTATCTAATTCACCCTCACAATTACTCTGGGGTAGGTCATTATTATTCCCATTTTACACATGGGGAGCTGCGGCCAAGAGATAGTTACCCAAGACCATCCAAGATGGGATTTGAATCCTGGCTTCTTGGATTCGAGTGGGAGTCTTATCACATGGATAACAGAGGAGTCTTAAAATGGGACTTTCACACTACAGCAAATTGAGGAAAGAGAAACTGACATGGCCATTACTAACTGGCCCAGCAATAGAGGCACTGCTGAAGAACCAGCTCTCTCCCTTCTCATTAACTTGTCATCTGGCCTTTTCTCTATTTCATCTCGCAAACAGGTGTTTGTTTTTTTCTTTTCTTTTCCTCTAGGTGATAGTCTCCTCTTTGCACACGTTGCAGCTGTGATCTAAGGTCCCGATCCAATGAAGTGCACACATACAATCTGTACACCAAGTGTACACCATGTGCGCACCACATGCACACATGGTGTGCACATAGTACACAGCACCATGCGCACACCCAGTGCACACATTCTATGCATGTGCTGTATGCAGGGTGGCCACTTGTGGTGGTTTTTTACCTGACACTCCCATAAGCCAAAATGGAAGTGTCATGTAAAAAAACGACCGAAGGTGACAACCCTTGTTGTATGCGCGTGTAGAACTTGGATTTGCCTAAAAGAAATGTGGTAGCAGCCAGAGCAAAAGATGTTAGAGATTATTTGGAAATTTGCTATAGGAATTCAGCAAGCGTAAAGAAGAAGCCATTTTTCTAATACAAGAACTAGGGAACACGCAGTCAAATTTTCAAGCAGAAGGTTTAAAGCAAACAAAAGGAAGCACTCCTATAAAACTCATTGACATGGGATGTTGTAAATGCCAGTAGTATTACTAGGTCTGGAATTAGATTAGAGAGTTTCATGGAGGATAGGTCCATAAACGGCTATTTGCCAAGGTGGTCAGGGGATGTCTGACCTGTTTTGTGGGATCAGTTTCAGATGGCGGTGCCTGTCGATGTGGAGTCCTTGCTGTGATCTGTTCGTGCCACTACTTGTGAGCAAGATCCATGCCTGTCCTGGCTGGTGAAAGCTAGTCAGGAGATGTTACGGCCATTGCTGGCTGGGGTGATGATCTCCGTCTGGCGTTGGACCAGGGTTGTCAGACCTTACTGGTTCTGCTAGACCTTTCGGCTGCATTCGACACAGTCGATCACGAGGTGTTGGTGACTTGCCTGCGGAACCGTGCTGGAATTGGCAGGACGGTCTTGGACTGATTTCATTCGTTCCTGGCTGGGAGAACTCACCGGGTGATCTTGGGGGAGTGTACATCTTCCCCCCGAGACCTCATGTGTGGAGTCCCACAGGGTGCCATTCTGTCCCCCCTCTTGTTTAACATCTATATGCAGCCATTAGGGGAGATCGTGAGGGGGTTTCAGGGCATGCAGTGTCATCAGTATGCTGATGACACTCAGCTCTATCTCTCTTTTTCCATTGACCCAGGCCATGCAGTCTTCTTATTTTCTCCTTATTTTCAGCTGTGGGGACTTGGATGAGGTCGAGCCATCTACAATTGAATCCTGACAAGGCGGAGGTGATGTTGGTGGGCGAGGGCTTGGGGGGCCTGGAGGTGGTTGAATCTCCTCTTGTTGGGGGGGTTCGCCCCCCCATGATCTCTCAAGTGCGGAGTCTGGGTGTGCTCCTTGATTTGCAGCTCAGCTTGGAATCCCAGGTTGTGGACGTGGCGGGGAGTGCGTTTCGGCAGTTACATCTTGTCCGGCGGCTTTGGCCGTATCTCTCAGACTCCGACCTCGCCACTGTCATCCATGCCTTCATCACCTCGAGGCTGGATTACTGCAACGCGCTCTACGTGGGGCTGCCCGAGAAGCTGGTCTGGAGGCTGCAGCTGGTGCAGAATGC
>QEPC01010849.1:1402809-1450070 GCA_003113815.1 Sphenodon punctatus | reverse complement strand
GACCTCGCCACTGTCATCCATGCCTTCATCACCTCGAGGCTGGATTACTGCAACGCGCTCTACGTGGGGCTGCCCGAGAAGCTGGTCCGGAGGTTGCAGCTGGTGCAGAATGCCGTGGCCCGTCTCCTGACGGGGGCGGGTCGCAGGGAGCACATGACACCAGTGCTCCGGGCTCTGCACTGACTGCCTATAAAGCACCGGGCCAGGTTCAAGGTGCTGGTTTTAACCTTTAAAGCCCTTCACGGCCTGGGCCCTGCTTATCTGCGGGATCGCCTCACTCCCCATGCACCCGTGCGACCCTTGAGATCATCCGTGGGAGCCTTTTTGGAGGTTCCCTGGGCGAGGCGGTGGCCACCCCTGTGCTGTGGAATTCACTCCCGGAGGAGGCTCGGCTGGCTCCCACTCTCCTGCTGTTTCGGCGTTCATGTAAGACCTGGCTGTTCCATCAGGCTTTTGCCGAGGGGCAGGGGTGGGGTGGGGCAGGGGGTTTCTCCACATACTGTATTTTCATATTGTATTTTTAAATTGCGTTAAAAGGAAGGGCAGGATATAAATTTTAAATAAAATAAAAAATAAATAAATAAAAATGCAACCTCTGGCTGCTGGAAGCTGAGAGTGAATGACAGGGGATGGATCACCCCATTTATCATGTCCTGTTTTGTAGCAGCTGGTGCTGGCCAATATCAGAGATGGACCATTGGTCTCACCCTATATAACAGTTCTTCTGTGACTGCAGCAATTTTCACAAAATTTGGCATTTGGCCAATTTCTTGCAGAAATGGACTCTGACAGTGTGGAATCACAGCCTGATTAGGGAGCACTGTAAGCTAGCTATGGAATACCAACATGATTGCCTTCTGGCACTGTTTGATTCCTTATGTCCATTGTTGAGGTAGAGGATCCCATGACCGCCCAGGAGTTTAAAAACCACAATATAGCTTTCAGGCCTACCAAGACATCCTTGTGTGATATTTTGTGGTTATTTTTAAGAGATGAGATAGCCAAAATGAATGTCATGGCATACTGGGAAACCCATTTGCATTCAACAATGGGAACAATTGGAACAATTTAGTTATTTTGCACAGTTAGTTAAGCATAGATAAGCATGTGTGGGGAACCTTTTCCTTTCTGCAGGCCACTTTTTAAATTAGTACAAGCTCCGTGGACTCCATAGCAGTCGGGGCTGAGAGTGCCTAATTTCCCTGCCCTGATCTCACTCTTTCAGTGCATGAGCGTAGGGAGCGGATGCGTGAGCCAAATCCAGGAACTGGAAAGGAGCCAAACGCAAAGCAGCCATGGGCTGGATTTGGCCCATAGGTTTGAAGTTCCCTGACCTAAATCTTTGCAGAACCGAGTCCTAAAATTGTCAATGTTACTCTGGTTTCAGATGTTCAAGTTATTTAAATATATAATGTTTTCTTACTGAGTAGATTTTCATATTTGATAATTTTTCTTTAATCTTATAATATTTTTAAGTTGAAGCTGCCTCTTTAATACCTGGTCCTAGCTAATTCTGACTTTTTCTTGGGCACAACCAGAATTTTGCTAAGTGCAAGCTTTGCCCCTGACTGCTAGAAGTCCTGCCCCTCCTCAATCAAAGGCAGGGGCAAAGGCTGTGTCCTCCTTTCCTGCCACTGCCAGGGAGGGTCTGGCTGTGCTGGGGAGAGCAGAGGTTCCTGAAGGCCCAGGCAGAATGTCTCATGGGTCTTCCTTGTTCTATCACCTACTATGTTCAGACCAAGAGCCCACCCTCTTTTATGTGAGGTCTAGGATACATTGCCCCATTGCCTCCTATGACAGACCGCCCCATACCAGAGTATCTTCTACTCCCTTCTCCTCTATCTCCTTGGTGTTCCTGTCACTCTCCCTTTCTCCCCTTCTTCCTGCTATTAAGGGGGGGGGGGGGCTTCCTTGTGTCCAATTTAGGGGTGGAAGGAGAGGGGGGGCAAGAATGCTGCTTTCTGCCTGGTTGGGTATTAAGATCGGTTTGTGCCCCTTGTTTCATAATTAGCTAAAGAAATGTCATTGGGTGCAATCCTCATTCAAGAAGGTTGTGCATGTGTAATGCCAAAGTGCCGCACTAGATTTAAGTTTGTGCCAAATTCTCTTTCACAGGAAGAGGCCTCTTTGCCCATTGCTCAGCTCCCACTTGCACAGGCAGTGTCATCCCCTTGAGCCCTGTACCCCACCCACATGGTTAGCACTAAAGTGTGGACTGACCATTTGTAAAGAGGTACAAAGGCACATTTCATGCTCCCTCATACAGGCAACAGCTCATTGGCCATGGTGCACAATGAAGCCTCTTGCTGTGAGTAAAGATTTAGCATGCAGCTTATGTGCTCACAACCCCTTTGGGTACACAGGCGAACAAGGACTAACCCATCGATTGCAGATGGTGTTCACAGTACCCATGAAATGTCAGATGACTTGGTGTTCAGCATTAATAATTTTATTTTGGGGGGGGAAAGTTTACTATTTTTTCTCTATTAGAATTTCTAGAGGGAAAAAACTGCTCAGACCCCGGTGGTCCACCCAATGGCTACAGAAAAGTGACAGAAGACAGTGGACGGATGAATGGACACTATGCAAAAATTGGCACAGTCATTTCTTTCTATTGTAACAACTCGTATGTTCTCAGTGGTAGTGAGCAAAGGACATGCCAAGATACTGGAGAGTGGTCAGGAAAACAGCCAATCTGCATAAAAGGTAGTTTACAATCTCTTTGCTGCAGCTCATAAAAACGGATACCATTTTTTTTACATGGGTTTTGTTTTATAGATTTTTTTTTCTGGATAAACAATCTGTTTCCTAAAACCCTCAATAAAAGGGTCTGATGGGCACCTGACACTAACGTTGAGAGTCTCCCAACTCTCCCTGGCTGTTCAATTCAGCCAGGGCAGATGCTAGTAACTCCAGTAGATGTTTCTGCTCTTCAAAACCAGTAGCAATTTATCATTTTCCCTAAGATCTTTGTCTTTCCTTCCTTCATACCGAGATCAGCGGTGCCTAGGATCAGTGGCTCCCAGAAGACCACTGAGGAACTGGGAAATGAGGAAAAGGATATTCTGTTTGTTTTGTAATCATAAACTCCTGCTCTGCAAACACATACTCAACAAGTGATCTGATTAGATCCTTGGGGGCTACTTATGCGAGTGATGGTTTGCGGAATTAGGCTACACAATTTGCATCCTTTTAATAGAAGAATAGCTAGAATCACAACAGCATGGAGAAATGGGATTCAATTTGGGAATGGTCCGGTCTTTTCCCTTCAAAAGATCCTTTTTCACATGCACGTTTATAGATTTTTGCTTATGGCAGACAAATGTAATAAGAAAATTGTTTACCCGTTTAGCTTAATTTTAAATTTAAGATAAATATTAATTTATTTGTCTCCTTTCAAGATTTGTTATATTACCTGGAAAACTGTGTTAATTACACAACAGATGGAAAATATATTTCTTCCCTCTTAAGCCTTTTTATTGATGGTAAGGTTAAGGGTTATACAGTGGTTAACATGCCGTATTAATCACAAGTGCAATTGACTGATCATTGTAAAATGCAGATAAAATGCTTCAGAGGAGAATCAGCTAGCCCATGCACTTTATTGGAAGGAAAGAAATGTTGGCCTATTTTGGCCTAATAGCTGAATTGTTTTGAGTTCACCAAGAAACTATTTCCCCACCCACACACGTGGGCGAGGGAGGGGTGGTGGTGGTGGTGTCCATTTGAAAAGGGACACACACACACACACACACACACACACAGTGGTCAGGAAAAACAGCCAATCTGCATAAAAGTTTACAATCTCTTTGCTGCAGCTCATAAAAACGGATACCATTTTTTTACATGGGGTTTGTTTTAACGATTTCCCCCCTGATATATCTGTATATATCTTATATATGTCTCTATACACAGACAGATAGATATTTAAGTGTTTATCATTTTCAAGTCCTCCTCTGAGCAAATCCAAGCCAGCCTGTTGTGCTCATTCACGTTAGCTTCTCATCATAAAAGCAAACAGGGGCTAATGGGTCAGCAGCATCCTGCTAGCTTCTGTGTCATGTGCCCAATCATCTGTGTCACCCCGTATATGGCCAGACAGATGGAGATCATTTTATGGATAATTCCATTTTGACAGAAGTTAGATTTGGAATTATCCGCTGTGGTGCTAAAGCAGTTTTTTATTTATTGTCTTGAAATAAAGACAAGGCATATCAGTTAGTCATTTCTTTCAGTGACTGAAATGCTACACCTTTCTTAGGCAACTACATACCACAGTGAGTTGTGCCTTGCAAATTATATAGTCAATTAGAGAGGATATTTTGATGGATAGAAAGCTGGGATCATGAGTTGCTATGGAATTGCTATGTGTTTTCATGTATCTTTATCTACAAACTACTTATTGCCTCTTCTCTTAATCCAATCCATAGAATCATAGACATGGAAGTAGGGATGGGACTCTTGGTATTGCCGAGAACCAAGAGTGGCCGATAATGGTGCTCTTGGTTCTAATCCGATAATACTGATAATTCTAGGTATCAGCAATATCGGCTCTTTTGCATTGCTTTTTCCCCTCGGATTTTTAATGTTGCTGTTTTCCCCGTTGAAGTCAGTGGTGAAAACGGCAATGTTAAAGATCCAATACTGATAGATACGACAGAACTGATAAAGGGAGAACCGAGAACTGATAAAATCGAGAACTGAGATTTTGTCCAAAGTCCCATCCCTACTTGGAAGGAACCTCAGAGGTCATATAGTCCAACCCCCTGCTCAATGCAGGAAATCAGCACCTACAGCATCCCCAACAGATGGCTGTCTAACCTTTGTTTGAAAACCTCCAGTAAAGGAGAGCCCATCACCTCCTTAGGCATTTTGTTCCACTGACAAACAGCTCTTCCCGTTAGGAAGTTCTTCTTAATGTTTAACTGAAATCTGCTTTCCTGTCATTTGAGCTGATTATTTCTAGTCTTTCTTGAGCAACAGAGAACAAGTGTTTGCCATCTTCACTGTGACAGCCGTTCAGGTATTTGAAGACTGCTATCATGTGTCCCCTTAGTCTTCTCTTCTCTAGGCTAAGCATATTAAGCTGTTTCAACCTTTCCTCCAATATTTTAAGTGGCAGCAAAGGGTGGACAGGTTTCTCAACCATAATATTTGAGCTCTGATCATGGAAAAGGATTGTGCAACATTGTGTTTTTTCTAGCCTGCAGAGAGCCAAAGATCTCTGACCTGGTGAGACAGAAAGTACTCCCAATGCAGGTTCAGTCAAGGTGAGAATGCAATGCCTGAACTGTAATGTTAAGAAAAATGTCATTTTCCTATGTGTTTTAACTTGGTTGCACAGTCATCCTGTAAAATGCTACGTTCAAACTGCGCCGATGCACCAGCAATGACAGCTGCTAGGAGGTAGGTTCATTGAATGCAGGCTTCCGAGCTTCTGGAGTTGGCCAAAAGGCAGCGTATGGTTAGAGATGCTTAAATTACATGACTCTGGAGGGATTAATGTTATGAAATCACACAGAATGAGATTCCTAAGGCCCAGTGATGGTGTTCTACAACCTATGAATGTTTAATCTGACAGAAGAAAAGCAGCCAGTGTGGTTCTGCTGCATTATATTTAGTGCTGAAATGGATACCCAAATTAGTATCTGCAGATATCTAGTATTTCAGTTAGTTTGGCAGTTATCCAGTAACTAACCAACTACCATAGAGGTTAACTGCCAAACTGGAATACCAGATATTACCGTTTACTGCATCACTGTTTACCGTATAATCAAACAGCTCCAGAGGGAGAGGAATAATAAATAAATAAATAAATAAATATGGGTAAATGGTAATTCAGTAAATAGTAATCCAGGTAGGCTCCTTAACTGGATATGTGCCGGATACTGACCAGATACCATTTGTTATCCAGCTGGATACCAGCTGCTGGTGTAAACAGTGATATTCAACTGGATACTGGATAGTAGCAAATACTCATTTCTCCTCTAATTATGTTCCACCAGCCAAACCGATTCAAATTGACATGGACAAGGGGTGTGATAGGGATGGCCAAACTGGGTCAGGACAAATCTGAACCTGCCCTGAACTTTTGCCCATTTTTCAAAATAAACTGTAGCTGAGCAGTGGATTGAGCTCAGGTCTCTTGACTCCTGCCATCTCCAACAGATAATCAGCTCTTCTTATTATCCCTATTGTCCCTCTAGAACTGTAAGGGGATGTGGTGAAATGGGGCAACTTATCCTGATGGCACTTGTTCTGAGGTGATTGGATGTAAGTGGTTCCAGGAATCTCACAGGAAGTCCATTCTCCTGAGGTTTCCAGCCTAACAGATTGATTTTATGTGTAGCCTCAGTGGCTGTAGGACTAAAATATTAGTCTAATAAGCTGTACGGTAAGATTCAATGATTAATTTAATTTTCTGTTTCATTTAAGCCTTTAAAAAAGAAGAAGATATACACCACATTTTATGTAATCAATAAAACTAAACCGAAGCTTAGCAATCACTTCAATTACATATTCTCTGTAGTGCAGCAATTATCTCTGTTAATTGCTAAATCAAGCTACTGTATCAACATGGTTTAATCTGAACGGATTCCAAGTGCTGCTTATTAGACTGGTCACTAGAGAAAAGACGTGTCTAAATGCCATCCAGCTGAGAATTATTCTTGATACCAACACCCATTTCCAACACAATTTCTCAGTAGAAAATCACTTTGTATATATTTGCCTTTTGCAAGTGATGAAAAGAACTTCACATTTACAAAAAATAGTTTTCGGTAACTGGAGACACTCCAGAAAATGTAAACTGGCAGGAAAAAAAAAGCTGAGCTTCTAAACAATGTTTGAAGATGTACTGCCTTGTGCTTCCAGTGAATGACTAAAACACGTATGTTTTTAAGTGGGGCTTAATGCAGCTGAAGAATAAAGCAATGATAATGACTGTTTTTTTGTTATATATTGTTTCTGCATGCTCCTTGTGCCTTGAAACAGGGAGACACCTTTGCATCGACTCTACTCATCTACATTTAGCAAACAGAAGCTTGAACTGTATCCAACCAAGAAGCCAGCACTGCCATTCGGAGACCTGCCTCCAGGGTACCAGCACCTGCACACTCAGCTTCAGTATGACTGCATTTCTACCTTTTACCGCCGCCTAGGAAGCAGCAGGAGAACTTGTCTGAAGACAGGAAAATGGAGTGGGCGGGCCCCCTCATGCATTCCAAGTAATTAAAGGACAAGGGAGTAAAAGCATGTTTCCTGGGTGGGGGATGGTTGTATTCATCTTAGCTCACTGGATAGATCTAACAATTTAGGCAGCCTTTACTTCCCAATATGAGATAAAGAGCAATGACTCTTTCTCGTCACCAGTGGATCCTCCATAGGTAACCCTCCCTATCAAAGAGAGGAGTCAGTCTTTCACTTTTGCTATTACCCAGACGACTTCCTAATCTTCTAGTTAGGGGAAAGGCTTTGGGTAAAGCCACACGAGACAGGGTGGGCCTGATCCCCTGCCTGCCATAGGGAGGGCAAACACAGCCATCACACTTTGGGATGGCATGGAGAGCAGGCCACATAATATGCCCACCTGCGGGGAAACCAGGTGGGCAAACCACTGTCGGAAGCCCCACCACCCTGGGGTGGACCAAGGAGATGCCCACATGCATGGGCACCTGGACCCAACCCATCCAGTTCCCAGCCAACCCAGTATCGCCCCCGGCCATGACATGGATGCATGGGAATGACAATCTGCACCTGCTGCTCTGTGGTGCTGGAAGACCCTGCCACGGGGAAGGGCTGCCTGGGCCCAACCACACGAGAGGTGGCCCGTGAACACACTTTGGGCAGCAGTGTTATCCCACTTTGGGTAACATTAATACGCGATGCATCACTGGCTTTCTTCAGCGGACGTGTTGCATGTCAGCCGGCTGCCCACCCTGGGGCTGGACAGGGTGAACATCTGGTGGCTGCTGGCCATACAATCCATTGCGTTGCGTGTTAACGTTGCCTGAAGTGGGATAACGCTGCCCAAAGTTTGTTAACGTCTCATGTGACCTCACCCTTAGGATGTTAATAAATGGAACAATAACCCCGTTTGCGAGCCGCGAGTATTGTGTCTTTCCTGGATTTGGAAATTGTTTCTATTATTTCACATTTTCCTGAACTTCCAAGAGCATATGCATTTTTTTCCCACTCAAAAAACAAATACAAAAATTAGTCACTGAAATATATGGATGAAGTCAATAGACTGCATCATTGTCATTGTCACTACACTATTCCTTTATTGGCATCTGCAATGTTTACATCTGGCTGTAGAGTTCCTCAGAGTTTGCAATGTTCAAATAAAGGATTTGTGACAACCCATTACAGATATGGGGCCAATTGTAAAGTTTGGTAAAGCTACTCAAAAATTCAGAGATTGTATTTAGAGTTTGGGTTTAAATTAATCTATAATCTAATCTATCTAAAAACGATATATATATATCTAGTAGTTTTTTATGAAGCACTCTTCTCTGATGTACCCCATTTTATTTTATTTTTGCTTAAGATGGTTTTCTGAGTACTTTTGTCTTTAATGGAAGATCAGTGCAGCTATTAGGGATGGGTGAACAGATCGCGATTCAGGTTCGGCCGTTTGGTTCGGTTCACCTGTTCGGTTCGCCTGTTTGGTTGCCGTGTTCGGGTTTGGCCGTTTGGTTCGGTCGTGTTCAGTTCGGTTTGGACGTTCGGAAAAAGGCTCTCTGTGCGAGGAATGATGGCCCCAGACCTATGATGGTGGGTCCTGGGGCTAGAGTGGCAGCTTCTGGATATTAAGACAGCCCTCCCTGCCTGTAACTTGGCCCCAGAACCCTGACGGCGGGTCCTGGGGCTGGAGTGGCTGTTTCTTGGTGCGGTGGAATGACATCGCCTCTGTGTGAGGAATGATGGCCCCATACCCATGATGGTGGGTCCTGGGGCTAGAGTGGTAGCTTCTAGATACATATTGGCCACAGCCCTCCCTGCCTGTAACTTGGCCCCAGAACCCTGATGGCATGTCCTGGGGCTAGAGTGGCAGCTTCTAGGTATTGGCCACAGCCCTCCCTGCCTGTAACTTGGCACCAGAACCCTGATGGTGGATCCTGGGGCTGGAGTGGCTGTTTCTTGATGCAGTGGGATGACATCGCCTCTGTGCAAGGAATGATGGCCCGACCCATGATGGTGGGTCCTAGGGCTAGAGTGGCAGCTTCTAGATATTGGCCACAGCCCTCCCTGCCTGTAACCTGGCCCCAGAACCCTGATGGTGGGTCCTGGGGCTGGAGTGACTGTTTCTTGGTGCGGTGGAATGACATCGCCTCTGTGTGAGGAATGATGGCCCCATACCCATGATGGTGGGTCCTGGGGCTAGAGTGGTAGCTTCTAGATACATATTGGCCACAGCCCTCCCTGCCTGTAACTTGGCCCCAGAACCCTGATGGTGGGTCCTGGGGCTGGAGTGGCTGTTTCTTTTTTTATATCTATCTATCTCTACACTAAATCTAACTGCTATTAACTATTCTAAAACCTATTGAACTAAATGGAATATCCTAATAATTAACTACAAAGGCCTTGTCCTACAAACACACTGTATCTCTATCTATCTCTATAACTAAGCTAACTACTATGTATATCTATCTAGTAACTATCTATCTAATAACTATCTATCTATATATACAATATTACACAGGGGGAAACACAAAGAACACAGGGAGGGGTACAAAACTGAAATGAAAATCAATCTAATAATAATCCTACTCTAAATAAATCCAAAACTTAAAACAGGGGAAGGGAATCAGGGATGGAATAAGAGGGAGAGGGAAAGGATTCAATGGGGGGGGGAGGGAGGAAGGAAGATTGAACACAGGGAACACAGGGAGGGGTAAAAACAAAAAATAACACCTAAATCTATCTAATATAATCTAAATAAATGATAATATGGAGGTAAATGGGTTGGATGGGTGAAATAGGAGGAGGATGGCAATGGATTAGGAATAGGAAGGAACAAAAACTGCTGGGAGAGAGGGAGCCTTCTGAAACGCCTGCTGTTCAGGAACAGTGACTAGCTCAGAAGGTGTTGGGAAGGGGGGAGGCAATCAGTTTTGTTTCTTGCTGCGCCCACCTCATCGCAAGCCCCATTGGCTCCGTGCAGCCTAGCCCATGGCCAATCGCAGACTGCGAAGCCAGTGGTCTGAGGCGAAAAGAGATGATGATTGGGTACGCTGGCTGCTACTCCAAGCCTCTCCACCCCTGGTGCCTGGAAGTCTGCTCCTCAGCTGATTCCCCCTCCCTGTCATGTTTTGCCTTCCAGTGACACGTTTTTGCCACCCGAACTCACCCGAACACGATCCGAACTGACCGAACTGTTCAGTCATTTTGACGTTCGGAATCTAGTTCAGTTCGGTCAGTTTATGTTTGGATTCGGGTTCGGTCATCCGAACAGGCTGAGTTCGGGCCGAACTCCAAACTCCCGAACCGCGTTCGCCCATCCCTAGCAGCTATGCAGTGATTTTTTCATATCTGCATGTAGTTTTTTATAAAAAAAACTTTATATAAAATAGTTTTTTCAAAGTTATCATGGAAACAATATGTGAAGAGGCACCTCTTTCTTGGTTTACATTTTCAGTCTGCGGAAAGATGGAAAATGCCATTCTTCAGAAGATGTCAGCTTTCATGTGGCCCTGGCAAGCAGCCATCTATAGAAAATCCAATGGGGTGAAGGAGAGCAGTCTTCGGAAGGGGGCATGGATCCTGATTTGCAGTGGGGCCCTGGTGAATGAGCGCACAGTTGTTGTGGCAGCTCACTGCGTCACTGATTTGGGGAAGGTCACTGTCCTCAAAACAGCTGATCTCAAAGTGGTCCTTGGCAAATTCTACAGGGATGATGATCGGGATGAAAAGACCATGCAGAACTTAAGGGTGAGTAAGGTGCTCCAATTGCCTGAGAGTGTGTGTGAATGAATGCTTAGGACAGACAGATACAGACTCGCCCCAGTAGCCCCTGTTATATTGAGGAGGAAGACCATTTTTAGGAAGCTTTTATGTTTTTCACGTGTTTTGGCATTTCTAGAAACTCAAGACCTACATGTATTGACAAAATTAATGATAGGGGCAGGGGCAGCAATGGAATCCTATCAACATGCCTTCCCCTCTCAAAATATATGTCCATGTCCACTGCCCATTAAATCTTTGGCTACTCAAATTAACAGAGATTGCTAACACCCCACCTCCCCATGTGTCATATAATGACAGTATGACATATAATGACATATAATGACAGTAGTGATTTGTGACCCTTTTGAGGTAGATACCTTTCAGTAGGCCGTTAGATGAGATGACCAACTCATTGCAAATTTCATTTTGAAATAACTACAAACTCTGCAGAAGTTTGGATTTGGCTCTTGGTACCAATTTAGCCATCCAGGCCCCAGGCAGATTTAAAGATCGCTGTCAAAACCAGGAGAAATCATCGGTTTGGATTGTGTTTCTCTTTGGTATATTGACCTTCTTAAGAAAATCAATAATTGATCTGTTAGGTTATTTCATTCAGAACATACTGTTTACCCTTTGTCATAAAATTACGTACAACAATCATTTTGGCTGCACCAGGCTTTAAAACCCTTACCCTCAAATAGTCCCAATGATTTCAAGGGAACTATTCTGGAGAAGGGGTTTGAAGACTGTGGCCAAACCTTTCTATTTTATAGTACTCTCTCTACTCCCTTCTGTTACTTTATTATTATTATTATTATTATTATTATTATTATTTATATAGCACCAGTGATGTACCTGGTGCTTTACAGAGAACAAGATAGACACGGTCCCTGCCCGAGAGCTCACAATCTAAAGACGGGGGAGGGGAGACGGGGAAGGGGGAACAGAGGGAAAGACAAGGGATGCGACATTCATGAGGATGCGAGAGCTCAGGTACATGTTCTTGGCTTGGTTACAGTACAGTGGGAGTTTTCAGATAACAGGTGGGGGATAATCCTGGGTGGGGATGATTAGCAGGAGTTAGGAAGGGCAGAGCGGAAGACGTGGGTTTTGAGGAGGGACTTGAAGGTACGAAGGGAGGGGGCAAGGCAGATGTGGGCAGGGAGGGAGTTCCAGGTGTGCGGGGCAGCTATGGAGAAGGGACGAAGGTGGTTGGGGGAGCAGGGGAGGTGTGGGAGGGCAAGGGAGGGGATGGAAGAGGAGCGGAGTGCTCGAACAGGGGTTCAGAAGGAGATCAGGGCAGAGAGGTAGGGGATCGAGGTTGTGAAGGGCTTTGTAGGTGAAGACGAGGAGGTTGTTCCTTTAAACATATTCCTACTCTTGATGAGTCGGAATACACCTCCTGCTCACCAGCAATAGCTGGTCCAATAAAAACATTATCTGAACTACTTTATTGCTGTCTCTTGGGACCAACATGGCAATCACACTTTCTCTCTAGACTTCTGATGAATATGTTTTCTTTATAAAACTTCTGCTGCCTGGACCTGCCTTTTGCAGCATCTCATTAACTCTATAAAGAATGTAGACTATGGTCCTAGAACAGTGTTTGATTTTACAGTGTAATAAATTTCTTTACTTTTGGATGAATTACTGGAAGAAACCACAGGACATATCTTAGTATGCTCAGCTGAATGACATTATACTGCAGACTGCAACTGCCATTTAGGAGGTTGCTGACCACCAAAGGTGGGCAAAATATTTCCATCAAAAGGCAAGACTGCTTGTCATTTCATTCCGTGCCCCTGCCATGAATTTTGTTGGCTGGTATGTTACATGATGGGCCCATTTATGATTTCAAATGATCTAAACCCAAGGAAATTGTGTCAGTGATAAAAAATTTGAATAACTTAAAGGTTTTTAGTTTTTAGTTTGAAAACACTCATTTTACTGAAAAAAAATAGTAGTTCTGCAAAGTCTGAAAACTGGGAATATTTCCAATAAAGAAATTATGCCAGTTGTCATACATTTCTTACAGCTCTGTTGTCCATCTTTTTAAACTGCAGTCTTATTGCAAATCTGTTTTCTCTGGTTCTCCCCAGATTTCTGCCATTATAGTGCATCTCAACTACGACCCTATACTGCTTGATTCTGATATTGCTGTTGTAAAACTCCTGGACAAAGCCAAAATCAGTAACCATGTCCAGCCCATCTGCCTGGCATCTGCTCTTGATGTGGACCCATCCCCAGGAGACTTACAAATCACAATTACTGGCTGGAAGATCCTGACTGACATTGCTGATCCCAGCTACAAGAATGACACCATCCGCACAGGAGCTGTGCAGATAGTGGACTCGCTGCTGTGTGAACAGCAGTATGAGGAAAATGGGGTCCAGGTCAGCGTCACTGACAGCATGTTCTGTGCCAAGCAGCACCCCACAGCTTTTTCCAACATCTGCCCTGCTGAGACTGGAGGGATTGCAGCAATACCTTTGCTAGGAAAAACCTCTCCTGAGCTGAGCTGGCACCTGATGGGATTGGTGAGCTGGGGATATGATAAAACCTGCAGCCTGGAACTCTACACCGGCTACACCAAAGTAGTTCCTTTCAGAGACTGGATTGAGAAGAATATGAAATGAAAGGGTTGGGTCTGGATGTGGCCTTTTTTTGTATGTATAGTAGTTTCCCTAGCAGTCTTTGCTGCTTTAGACTTCTCATCCCGTCGGTGAAATAAGAGTGAGCTAAGGCTAAGGCAGATGCCTTGACAGTTTGCCATGGAACCAGCAGTTCAGCAAGACCCCTTTGCATATGGTACATGTTCTTTGCATGTGTGTGGAGCCTCAGCCTTCCCCTGGTGGGAAGATGGTGCTTGATTTCTGAGTCTGACAATTAGGAGAAGGACAACTGGGTCTGGCTGAATTCAGACCATTCGACAGCTGCTTGGATAAATTGGTCTGTGTGCACGTTGCAAACAACTGTAGGTCTGAGAGAATTAGGAGTTGTAGAGACTAGGCTGAAGAAATGACAATGGATGAGCTTGTTATGGTGTATGCTCTCTATATTGCCATAGTATGATGTATTCTTTTTTCCCTCCTGAGTGTGTTAAACATTTAAATAAACTGAGGTTTGTTTTTAACCTATTAACAGGTGTCTGACATCACTTAGGTTTAGGTTCTGTGTCTCTTTTTTCAGGATTAATGTGCAAAATGCTCTCTTCTGTCCTTGGCTCTAGGTGTGTGATATATTCAGGGGCAGAACTGGCAGCACAGAGGCAGAAATGGCCCCATTCCTCATCTCTCCTCCCTTGTCTCTCTAGACTGTAAGCCCCTCTGTCTACTTTCAACAGGTGTAAAGTGCCAGGTACATTGCCAGCGCTATATAAATACTTAATAATAATAACACTAAAATTGAGAGTTCATTTTTGTATTGACTACTTCCATCTCTGTTATTAGACTAGCACAGAACCACCACAACTCCAGATGCTTTGGAGAGTCCTGTCCCTACTTGGTCCCATATAAAAAATGGAGCTAGATTTTTCAGCTTTCTCCATATGATCAGTTTAAAAGCTGTAACATGTTCTAAAGAATAGTTATTTCTATGATATTATATTTTCTGGTGTCTGCTGCTTGTGCATGAGTTGGACGCAGCATGCTTCTTCTTTAGGGTTTGATGATGAATTTAATGTTCGTAAAAGGTTCTGGATTTTCATCTTGCAAGTGAAGCGCTCAACTCAGCCAGGACATGGGGCATACTTAATCATGAGACTTTCCTTGTTTGGTGTCAACTTTCTCCCAATGGATTTTTGCTAGCTTTATAAACTTAATTTCTGTGCCCACTACCATGGCTTTTTTGCTCAAGACTCTAGATAATTCCCTTTCCAGTATTTGGGAATGGGCCACAACTCAATCCCTTGAATTTTCTTTTGAAGAGATGTCAGAAAAAAGATTGAAATGTTGCGATTTAGACCTATCTGCAACAGATTCCAGTAACAGTCATTGGAATTATAACCAGTTGATAGTATTAAAGGACACACAAATGCTGAGAGCAAGGCATGACCATAAAATCCATGCTAAGTCTTAACAGAAGATGAAGACATGAGGACAGCCCAATGGTAGGGGCTGAAACGAGAAGAGATTTTATTCTCACAAAAATCTTGCAAGAATTGAGAATCAGGGTTGAGATCTCGCAGACATCTCAATCCTGATTCAGATTCTCATGAGATTTCTTGTTCCCCTCTTCCACGCCGTGTGCCCAGGCTGGTTGGTCTCCCAGCCTGGAGAAATTTAAGGAGGGAGGAAGCCATCCTGTTCCCTGCTCAGCTTTCTTACTTTGTCTGGGGCTGGCAGCTGTCTCAGTGCGGAAAGCTTTCCGAAGTCAAATTTTCAGGAATGGGAGGGGGGAAGAGCAAGAGGGAAGGGCAGACTCAGCTGATATCTTAACATTCCATTGGCTAGCAGGAGTCAACAGCCAACAGAATGCTGGAAAGCTGTGCTGAGCCTGCCTCTTCCCTTCAGCTATTCTCCCTGCCCATCTGGAAGTCCTTCACAGATGGGAGGGGGGAGGGCAAGATGGAGGGGGCAGATGTGGAACATTTTAATGGCTGGCCAGAGTCTGAGCACCCAATAGAATGCAGAAAAGTTGTGCTGAGTCCGCCTCTTCCGTTCAACTCCCTCTCCCATCTGGAAACAGGGAGGAGTACTGTGGTTGATTTGCACATGTTTACCCATGTGATTACCTTGTCCGGGGCTGGAAATAGATGGGAGGGGGAGAACTGAAGGGAAGAGGCAGGCTCAGCACAGCTTTCCAGCATTCTATTGGCTCCTGACTCCTGCTAGCTAATAGAATACTAAGATATCAGCTGAGTCTGCCCTCTCCCTCCTGCTTTCCACCCTTCCATTCCTGAAAATTTGTCTTTGGAAAGCTTTCCCCACTGAGACAGCTTCCAGCTCCAGACAAGGTAAGAAAGCTGGGCAGGGAACACTGGGTGTTTTTATACACACATTTCTTCTGCATGTTTGCTGTTACATCCTGAACTTTGTGTGTCTAAATCACTCACCCAGATCTTAAACATCTGGCTCTTTGAACTTCTGTGTAGAACTTCTCCCAGGACTTTTGTGTGTAAAAAGTTCTGGTAAACTGCTTTGCTCCAGGCAGCTGTGGTCACTTGGTTTCCATGGCAGCCCCTCATGTCTACAGCTGCTGCTACTTTAGCTGCCTCAGGGCAGAGTGTGTGTGTGTGTGTGTGAGAAAAATGCATCCGGAACTTACTTGTGGACTTGTAAATCCAGAAGACTGAAAGACCAGCACTTAGGTGTGTGTAAAAATGCCCACTGTCACTTCCTCCTCCTTCCCTCCCCTCCATCAGCACTGGGTACTCTTTTTTTTTAGAGATTCTCCTTTATCTTGGTGAGAATCCAGCTATTCTTGTCTCGGTCTTGTTTGCAAGTATTAGAGTTGTTGAGAAACATGAAGAACCAAGTTTCAGTCCTACCTAATGGTCAAGATTTGGCAGTCTCACCACAGCAGGTGTAAACAGACGGATGCAGATGCTGCCTGCCCCCGGAGCTGCTGCAAGGGTGCACCCCTGCGTCTGCCCACTTGCAGCCCTATCAGGTCCATTTTAGATGGACCTGGAGGTTTCCCTGGCCCACAGTCTACCCACGTGGCACCCTCCCTGCACACCATAGAGTTGCAGGGGGATCACCCAACGATCTAGGCTGGCACCTGCAACTCTATGGTGTTGCCTGGGGCAATGGCTGGTCAAAAACAGAGCTGCAGCATGGGTTCACTGAGTAGACGGACAGCAGCTCTGCCTCAGGCTGGTGCCCCAGGTATGGACCAACCCGCTGCACTGGTGGTGCTCCAGGATGTTGTTGAGCACCACAAGCAGGGCTGCCTGCTCTGCTTCCACATCTGGTAGGATGCTTTTTTATGGACTGGCTAACCCAGAGGTGAAGCGGGTTGGTGCAGCCAGCACCAGGGTAGCTGTCTGACTCTAAAAGCACCCAGCAAGGCACTGATTTGATTCACAGTCAGTAATACCCTTTGTTGACTCCTGCACTGATTTGATTTACAGTCAGTAATACCCTTTGTTGACTCCTGCACTGGTTGGGGGGTGGGGGGTGGGGAGACTCTATAAATTAACAGGTCTATATCCAGCTCTGATTTTTACCATTTTCAGAATACCCTGCTTAAAAACTTTAGTGCTCATTGGTGCCCCATATTTTTAAGGATATGAACATTACAACCATGAGGAGGATTAGTGCATTGAAGGTAGCAATATGTAGTTTATTTTTATTGGCAGTGGGAAGCAATGTCTTGCTCTTTGGCTTGCTTTATTTTCATTGGCAAAGTAACCAGCCAAATGAATTGCTGGAGTTCAACAGCTGAAGGGATATGGCCATAGCAACTGATTTTTTCCTCAGATTATGCTAGGTTTCTGACTGTATTCCAGTTCACTACATATTCAACCAGCTGCCAAGGGATTATGATACATCACAAATAAAGATAATAAATTACGTTTTAAAAATCAGATTGAGTTTTTCCCTTTGCTGTGAAGAATTGGCTACCAGTGCATGTATGCGATTCCATGAAGAGCTTGGATGGGGTGAATTTGATGAGGTGCTAGATTTTATGAGACAACCATCATGGGTGATTTCAGACGTTATGGGGCCCTTTGGCCCCGTACCGAAATCACTGAAATCATTCCTCCCCGGGATCACCCCGTAACACCATAGCAGACGTGCCGGGGAGATCCCGGCGGGGAATGTGGGAGGGGACGGGGCCGCACGGCGCAACGTGCAGCCGCACGGCCCCACCCCCTCCACTCACCCCGCCGCCCGCCCTCGAGGGAGACGGGCGGGCGGCGGGGCCACTGCAGCCGCCGCGTCGGGCCGGAAGCGCCATGGCCTGGGATCCCGCCGGGGATCCCGGGCCGTGGCAACCGGCCAGACATGACTTTTTTTGGTCCCTGCTGGGGATCTTTTTGACCACGCTTCCCGGGACATTCCCCCGGCTAGCCCGGGAAGCGTGGTTCAAATTGACCCCATGTGGGTATTGACCATGGCGAACATCTGGCGGCCGCCAAACAGACGTTCGAGACACGGTGACCACAGGTGGGTATTCACCATGGTTCACCGTGATCTCGTAACGTCTGAAAATACCCCATGTTGTGGGTCAGTGATAGCATTAGGAAGGACCACTCAATACTTCACAATGGGGTGAGAGAAGAAGCATGAAAAAGGAAGTTCACTGTTTATTCTAAAATGCCTTTCCTTTTCAACGATTGCTCTCCCATGAATGAAAGGGAAAATTTGTTTCTCCCCCTCAGGCCAGTTTTACACCATAGAGACATAACTCCTGATATAGCAGCAGTGTCACTGAGAGGAGACTCAGACCACTAGAGCTGATGACACTCAGCACGACCTCTCTTTTTCATCCCACCCAGGTCCCGCGGTCTCAGTGCTTACCTGATGCCTGCCTGCTGTTGGGAACTGGATGAGGGTGAGCTGGTTGAATCTGAATCCTGACAAGACTGAAGTGATGATGGTTGGTCAGTCTTGTGACTTGGAGGGGATTGGGACACCTGTCATTGATGGTGTCCGGCTTCTCTGGTCACTCAGATTCTCGGCCTCCGAGTGCTTTTGGATCCCTCTCTGCACCTGGATTGTCCGGTTATAGAGGTGGCCAGGAGTGCTTTTCACCAACTCCATCTGGTGAGGAGGCTGCAGCCTTTTCTTTCTGATTCAGATCTAGCTACTTTCATCCATGCTTTTATCACCTCAAGGTTAGATTACTGCAGTGCACTCTACGTGGGGCTGCTATTGATGAGTGTTCAAAAACTGCAGCTGGTGCAGAATGCAGCAGCTCAGCTCCTTTCGGTGGACAAGTCACCGGGAGCATACTACACCAGTTTGCACTGGATGCTTATAGCTTTCCAGGCACAATTCAAGGTGCTGGTCTTTTCTTTACCTTTAAAGTCCTAAATCATTGATGGGGTTCGTCCCACACTGGTCTCTCAGGTACAGAGTCTGAGGTACTCAATCCGCAGCTTCGGCTGGATTTCCAGGTTGAGGCTGTGGTGAGGAGTGCTTACATCTGGTGCGACAGCTTCGGCCGTATGTCTCAGACTCTGACCTGGTCACTGTCATCCATGCCTTCATCATCTGAAGAGTTGACTATTGTAACGCACGATACATGGGGCTACCTTTGGTGACAGTCTGGAGACTGCAGCTGGTGCCGAACGCAGCGGCCCGTCTCTTTATGGGGACGGGTCGCTGTGAGCACATTACACCGGTGCTCGGAGTTCTGCACTGGCTGATGATAGACTTCCGGGCCCAATTCAAAGTGTTGGTGCTTACCTATAAAGTCCTATATGGTCCGGACCCCTCCTATCTGCGAGACTGCCTCACTCTTTGTGCCCTGGATTGACCCCTGCAGTCCTCCAAGCGCGCCCTTCTTGGTGTCCCTTGGTTGGTGTGGGGGGCTACAATGGAGAGGGCATTCTCGGTGGCAGCACCCAGGCTGTGGAACTCCCTTCTGGTGGAGGCCCAGGTGGCCCCAGACCTTGCCTCATTTCGGTGACAGTGCAAGACCCGTCTGTTCTGCCAGGCCTTTAGTGAAGGAGGTGGGTGAAGGGTGGGTGAAGGTGAGTGGGGAGGATGGGTTTTTTATTTTCTTATTTTTTATGCTTCCCTTTTATGTATTTTATATATTTTATGTATATTTTTAAATATTATAATTTTTGTAAGCTGCCTCAAGCTGCCTAGGCAGGAGAGGAGGGATATAAATGTTGAAAATAAATAAAATAAAATAAATGTTCTGGGTTCCATATATCTGATGGACCACCTATCCTACCATGTCCTTTTGCGACCCTTACAGTCGGCTGGGGGCACCTTCCTGCGCGTTCCATCTGTTACCCTTGTCCGTGGGGCAGGGTGCACAGGAGAGAGTTCTTGGTTGCTGCCTCCATGTCATGGAACTCCCTTCTGCAGGAGGTTCGCTTGAGCCTGAGCCTGGCTATCTTCCGGAGGCGGCGCAAAATGTTTTTATTTGGAAAAGGATTTGGCAGGCAGGGATAGGGGAGGGTTTGGTTGGGTTTCTGAGTGGGGTTGCGGGGGACGATAGGGATTTAACTCCCCCATCTATTTTGGTTTTATTGTATCCTAGTCCTGTTTTAATATTTTATAATATTTATGAGAATTTTAATGATTTTATTGTATTTTAATATTTTGGAAGTTGCCCCGAGCTGCATGGCAGGAGCGGCGGGGTAAAAATCTATGAAATAAATAAATAAATTTAAGGGGAGGGTGTTTTGTACGGATTTTAAATAATTTGGGGTTTTTTTGTGTGGATTGTGAGCCTTGTGGGAAGGGTGGCATAAAAATTAAAATAATAATAAACAAATAAAATAAATAGTTCCTCCTTTTTCCAGGATCTAAAAAACTAAAATGGCATCTCTGCTCTGGAATCCAAGCAGAAGCGGATTCTTTCCTCTTAGTCCTTTTATGCATATTGTTTAGCCTGGTAGGATGGCGAGCCCATCTGCTCCAGTTGCTCAGTGGTTGAATTTCTCCCTATCTACTTCTGAAATCTGGAGCCCTGGGAAAGAAAATTGGGAAGCTGGGATTGAATTCTACCTGGTAATCTGGAACCCAGTATTCCACTGGCTTCCAAAGATAGAGATGGGTAGGTAGCATCCAAGCATAATATTGCAGAGAAGCTTGACTGAAGGGATTAGACTCAAACCTCAGAGTAAGTGCTAGGTCTTTATGGATTATCCCTTTGCATGCATCAGAATTCCACTTCTCTGAATCTATTTGAAATAGAGATGGACTTGAAAATGTCAAAGCTTCAGTCCTGATCCAGAATTTTGGTTGAGTTTATCATAGACATAGGAGACAGCTGCTTTGTATGGTTCTGAACTTTAAGAGTGTTCAGACCTTGGTGTTTAGTCCTGTCCCACCTTTAATTCTGAGCATGTTCTTTAATTCCCATTTGCAAGCTGCCCATTCAACACACTTTTATTCAACCACTTGTACACACAGAGGCACATGTTCAGATATATTTGTAGAAAAATGAGGGTGTATGCAATGCATGCTCACATTTGGGATCTTCTGTTTTGGTTGAAGAAAGTTCAGGTGAGTTTTTGAAAAGATCAGTCTCATCATTCTGGCTAATCTTTGTAGAAATGACAGAGGGACAAGTCCCATTAGGTTCCCTATATTATTTTTCTAAAGCTAGGTTAAATGTCTGTACTGATGGAGGTCCCACTATTTCCCCTGAGAATCACTTCTAGCAAGACTCCTAATTCTGCTTGTCCTGCAGAGCAGTGATTGGCCTGTAGCTGTGATTTCACAGCATTTAGCTGTCAAAATGATCAGGCTCCTGCAGCTTCAACATTCTGTCTTCCCATCGAAGACATGGGCAGAACGATTATTAAAACATGCATTTAATGAAAGGAGAGAGCAAAAATTCTGAAATGTGCACGCTGAAAACGCAAGTTCATTTTATTAACAGGAAGTATCTTAGGGTATTAATCTCACTTGGATAGCCTTCTTCAAGCAGGTGAGAATCTAAGTAGGGATGGGCGAACAGAACCAAGTTCGGAAATTCGGTTCGGTTCAGTTCGGAAATTCGGTTCAGTTCAGAAGTTAGGTTCAGTCGACCGAACTATTAGAGTTCGGTCCGAACTTCAAACTTCTGAACAAAGTTCGGAAATTCAAACCCCAGTGAACTAAATGGAATATTATCTTTTAGGGATGGGCGAACAGAGCCAAGTCCGGAAATTTGGTTCGGTTCGAAAATCGAGTTCGGTTTGGAAGTTTGGTTCGGTCGACCGAACTGGTCGAGTTCGGTCCGAACTCGGAACTTCCGAACCGCGTTCGCCCATCCCTAAATCTAAGCCATCTGCTATTATTTAACAGCTCTTTGCAGTAGTTAGTTGACACCTCATCCAAGCTGTGCCTCGTTTGGCTAAGCTTTGAGCAGACACAGATAACATGGCAGTCCTTGCCCCAAAGAGCCTACAGTCTAAAAGATAACACAGAACCAACCAGTGGCTCTTAAAAAAAAAAAAAAAAAGTTGGCAAGATTTCACCACCATGAGAAGAATTCATCTTCACGTGAGGAAAGGTACCACATCTTTTAAAAAGGGCAAAAGAGATCTCTGTTATTCTGTACCTTCCCTCACCTATTACTTTCTGTACTGTTCCTTCATAAGACTTTGTAGATACAAGAACAAAAATCTGTGCACGTGCCTCTCATGTTAGACTAGCTCTGTAAGAGACAGTATTGGAAGTCAAAGCTGGCATGTCTGAGCCAGATTCATCCCTGCTGTAACTGTTGACTGGTGTTACACCAGTGATGTTGGTCACTGGGCCCCTAAATGTACAGACGGTAGCATTTTTGGCACCTAAACATTCATTGTAGGTACTGACTGTTTGGTTAAATTTAAGAGTTAAAACCACTTTAGATGGTGGTCTCCAACAAGTAACGTGGTGTCCATCTGCATCTCTCAGTGCTATAACATTTGTGACTCTCAAGGGTGACTATGCAAACAAACTTGGTATTTAGTTCTGAATTTAAAATGGACTTCCTATTATGATTTTTCTTATATATTAAAATATAATATATTATATTAATTATTATATTTAGTATATTATATTATATTCATATTTACTATATTATTCATGTGATATATTATGATCATATGAAGGATATAGGGAATATCTTGAGGGGTTGTGGAGCCCCAGCATAAACATGATAGGAGCTTGACTTGGTACGCCTAAACTTTTGGGAACATTTAGCAAAGGATGGATCCACTTCTTAATTACAACTATCTAGAGCAGCCCAAGGAAAAGGTACAGCAACAACCAGTTACAACCCCCTGACTCTGTGCCCTAGCAGTCCTGGCCTGATAAGCCCAAAGCACTGGTTTCCAAGATTTTGCGTAAGTGACCCCATTTTGAAACCTAATTATAATTCCACAATCCCAGACACACAATACATAGCAAATCTCAGCAGGCTTGTGACTCTGTCCACAGATGGCATGACCCCACTTTGGGTTCCAATGCAGAGTTTGGGAGCCTTTGGCATATGGGCTCCTCTATGTGCTATGGCTGCCCCAAATCACCATTTTCAGGGACCTGTGTTCACTGCGTTTCCTCCATTGCCTCCAATGAGGAAAACACAGAGAACACGAGTCTCTGAATAGGCTATTGCTAACCTACCAAGACAGTTGGGGTGCAGCAAGTTCCAGCCACTCTCCCTTTTTCCTCCTGATGCTCCTTGCTCCTAAAGCTGTGGGGAGAGAAGTCTAGGAACCAGCTATGTAGATTGTCACCTCAGAACTCCCTTAACAGGGCACTTGCATGTTTCTTCTGCTCCCTTGGTGCAGCCTGATCAGTGCGAAGGGAAAGAAACAAGGCAGAAAATTGGTTCCAAATTATCGATTGTGAGTGGGCCTTGGACCTTTTAGAAACAATAAAGGTTTATTTATTAATATATTTATTTAGACACCACTGATTTAAAAGGGCAGCACCAAGACTTGCGGCCAGATCCCCAACTGGTGCAAAGCGATGCAGTTCAGAACATAAGAACATAAGAAGTGCCATGCTGAGTCAAACCAATGGTCCATCAAGCCCAGCATCCTGTCTCCGACAGTGGCTAATTTTGGTCACATGGGAGAAGTATCAGCAGTCACAATGGGCAATCCTTTCCCTGTTGATTGCTCCCTGCTCCTGAGATTAAGAAGTTTCCATCTCATAATTTACTTGGCTAATAGACATTAATGGACCTATTCTCCAAGAACTTATCCAATCCTTTTTTAAACGCAGCTATACTACGGGCCCTGGCAATCTCAGGACCACCACAGTAGATCTATTCTGATTTACATCAGCTGAGGCTCATGCACAACACCTATGTGGTATTTCCTTGCTAGCATGTACTAGCCACATGCAAATGTTTAAATTAAATTTATTTATTTATTTTAGATTTATATCCTGCCCTATCACCTGAGGCACAGGGTGACTCACACACCCCTCACCCCTCCATCTATTCCTACCCATTGAATGCCTGGGCAAATAAAGAGGTCTTACACTGCCTTGGGAAGACATTCAAACTAGGGCTTAGGCGAATCTCCAAGGGAAGGGAATTCCAAAACTGTGGAGCAGCCACCAAGAATGCCTCTCTGCAAGCCCAAATCCTATAAAATTGGATCAATGATGGAACTTTCAAGAGGTCACACTCGGCAGATCTTAAGGGGCATAAGGAGAGGGGTGCTCGTTCAGATATGGAGGGGGCCTAAGCCATTTGGGGCTTTAAAGGTCAAGATTGTGCCCAGAATGCTATAGGCAGCCATGGCAGACTCTTAAGCACTGGTGAAATGTGTTCCCGGTGACCCACCCCTACTCAAGAGCCATCCCATGAACCCCTGCCAAGTACCACAGCCATGTCAGCAATACCTCATGGTCAACTATATAAAAGGCCGATGAAAGATCTAAAAGGATCAACAGGGTACAATATCCCCTGTCAATCTCTTGGTGAAGATCGTCAAGCAACACCACAAGCACAGTCTCAGTGCAATACCCAGGACCAAAGGTAGACTGATATGGGTCCAGGAATCCGATTGTATCTAGATGTCCCCGCAGATGCTTGGCAACCATCCGTTCAATAACCTTTCCTAAAAAGGGAAGGGTTTAGTCCCGGACTTGCTGTTATACTGCAATACCAGGCATGTAAAGATAGGTCTTTAGGTTAGGTAACCACTGCATGTGCAATGGCCAACTCTACTGTTTCCAGCTTATTCTGGTCAGCTATTTGTGCTCTGACAATCAGCATGGCATCCAAGCATCACCCAGTGACCCCTGAAGCCAAGAGAGTAGTATTTGTGATGTCTTGTTTCTTTTCCATTTTTCTCCCAATGGGAAAACTGTGTTTTGGTATTTTTGCAGAGTAGGGTGGAGGGTGGTGGGACTTAATTCACAGTCTTTGCATCACACCTTTTATTTTTGTGTTCTCAAAGTCTACCTTTTGCTACCAAAGTTGTCAGTAACAAGTAAGTATTTAGAGTTGCACTAGTCTGATGCCCCTTGTAAGTAGTCTAAGCATGTGTCCCTTGTAAGGTGTCAAGGGAGGGCATAGCTAATAACAGGGACAGATGGTGCAACTGTATCAGGACTTATGAGCAGGGGAGGGCACATGGTGGGAGGCCATCAGGGATATGGGCAAATGTGGGGTTTGGAGTGCAGGGTCAGGATCAAGGCCAGGACTGGGGTCAGGAAGCACAGCAGGGGGAGCGAGGAGGCAAGGTTGGAATTGGAGCAGCAGGAGGAAGAAGGGTAGGAATAAGGCAAGGCAGGACAAGAGCAAGGAAGCTGGAGTCCAGCTGAACACAAGCAGAAGCACAAGAGAGACAGCTCTGCACAACTTCTTGCTGCCATCAGCTAGGCTTATATCCTTGCTTTTGGCAGCCAACCAGGAAGCTGGAGAGAGGTGTGGCTGGAGCTAGGCCAAGAAGGAGGGGGGGCATGGCAAAAGTTAGTAACAAGGCCAGGAATGGGCTGAGCCAGGCACTGCTCCAGAAATCCTGGAGTCGGGGGTTCAAGAACGGAGCCCTGAGACACACCTGAAACGTCTCAGTTTTATTATTAATTATTATTATTATTATTATTAATAATAATTATTATAAGCATTTATATAGTGTCAGCGATGTACCTGGCACTTTACAAGGAATAAGATAGACACAGTCCCTGCCCGAAAGCTTACAAACTAAAGACTGTGTCTCCCGAGGTTCCTCATCCATCCAAAATTGGCAGCCCACAGAGCAGGGACTTGTCTTGAATCATGACTCTTCAGGTGCAGGCACCTTGATGAAGCTAGGCAAATAAAAGAAATAACGGCAACTCAGGCTGCTCTAGCCACTGGGTCACACTGCTTATCCAGTTATCTAAATTACAGGCCATGCATTTTTGCCCCGGAAATCCCCCATACCAAGCAGAGTGCCACCAAGAAAAAGGGACTGTAGATCTCATTTGTTGTATTGTGTAATTCATGGGAACAACAATGAATGACCTATTTCCCCGGAGAATAAAGACTGGCTGGGTTTAATGACTTCTAGATTCATCTAAGTTTATCATGTTAAACTCACGCCTCTCACTTTGCTGTTAACCCCTGAGAAATGCTCGGCCTTTCTGTCATCATTACTTTATTTGTCATTTCAGGGACACTTCAAGTAAAAGTCACAAAGCTACCACCTGACTGGGGGGTATATTAGGTTTCTGCATTCATAATCAAAATTCACAAGTCATGGAAGAAAAAAGAATTTTAGTGATAAAATAATAACAATAAATGTATATAATGGCAGCAATGTACCCGGCACTTTACAATCAACAATTATAAAAATACACCTGGAAGCAGAAAAGAAGAGGCATAAGTGTGTGTGTGTGTGTGTGTACAGCAAAACTGTATTTAAAATAGATATCTATTTTTAAAATATATCAATTTCCTACTTGGGTGTCTCTCTCTATCCCCTTCCTACAAGTACTGATTTACCCACATCTCCAATAGAGGTCAGCAGAGCCTTAGAGGAGAATTTTAAAACTCTTTATTTTAGACTCTAGATGCCAATCATCTATTCATATACATTTGAAAGGGCACCCAAAATCCCACCAAAGCACACAGTGGAGGAGTCTCATGACTGCTGGTTTCTGCAAATGATCAGATTCTGCTTTAATAAGTCGTCTGCCTCTTCCCTAGTAAATAAGGAAGATGTGATCCACCTTTTATCTAACCTATCTGTTGATCTGCCCTCTCTCTCCTGTCAGTGCTATGCCTTTCCCTTGCGCCAGTTCTGTCAGCTTGCTGGCAAAATAATGAATGGAACAAAACAAAACAAAACAAAACATGGAGCCTGCTAGCTTTCCTTGACTCCACTATTCGCATAGGTTACTCTTGACTACTCAAATGAGCAAATGTTTGTCAGAGTAGGCCCTGAATAAGCAAGGAACAAAGGACTCCATGACTTTTCTCTCCTCCCAAGAGATCCCTTTCCTAGAGCTTTTTGTGGACCCTAGGGTGAGAAAGATGGAAGAGACACAGCATAGGGACCGTCCTAGAGGTACACTGCTGCCACTCTTTAGAGCTCGCAGATAAGGGAATTCCCCCTCCCCTCAATCTTATTTCTCCAGGTTATTCTCATTACTATTAATCCAAATTAATTAAGGTCAGGTCATTTATTCCAGCATCAACAAGACGCCAAGGAAGAATCGGCTCCCAAGCACTAGCTTAGCTGCTCCTGGCTCTTTCCCTGGGTATTTTGTTTAGCCTCCTCTATTCTCTCTTGCTCTCCTGAGTATTAATTCATTAGTGTGACCCCTCCCCTCCCTTGGAGTCCCAATCGGATTGCCAGGCAGGTTTAAAGGACACGAACGTGACAGCAGTCTATCTACTACCAGAACAAAATTAACTCCTTCCCTCCCAGTCCATAACTACCCTTCCCAAAGCGATTGTTCTCTCTTTCTTGGATGGCTCCTCAGAAGACTCAGCCACAGGGTTTTTCTTGTCTCCCCCCCCCCCCCCCCCCTTGCTGTAGAAACGTGTCTCTGGCTCCCCTCCGTTTGTCACAAGGCTAAACCTCACACTAATTAGCCAAGCTTCCAATGAAGCTTCCACACAACAGCATCCCTGGCTAGAAAATAATATCAAACAGCAACAGGGGAAGGGGAAAAACAACAACCCCCAACATAAAAACAGAGAGGTTACGGATAGCAACGGGAACTCGGGGAGACAAAAAAAATCCCTTCGTTAGAGGAAGACTCTCTCACACACACACACAGAGTACAAAGGGAAGCGGTGGAGTGTTTGTGACTGTTGTTCAGACGTGGCGTTTATCTTTTGTATCGAATCGCCTGCGTTTAAGGATTTCAAACACTCTTGGCCAGGAGGGGGGCAGGTAATGCAAAGCGAGCAGGGGCTGCTCTAGCCTCTCTGTCCAGCTCAGCAGCTGAGCTTGCTCTCATTCCTATGGATCCATTGCATTCCCTCTCCCTAGTAAATAAGAGGCTGGGGGGATTTATAGGAGTAACAACAACTAGTGATGTCAGCCCTTGCCTAAAATAGAGAGGGATAGACTGCAAATCCACAGCTAGAAGGCTAAAACCTTCCAATCCAGCCTCGGCCAACACCATGTCAATGTGAAGTCACTCGGCACCACCTCTCTCTCTCTCTCACTCACACACACATACACACACACACACACATGCACCCACCCACACACCACCCCAAGAGGAGAAAGCAAGCCCAGGTGTCCACTGCCTAACCCTGCTCTCCACTCTTCCTCTTCCACTAGGGGTGCCAGTGTTGTTTCCCCCTTCTCCTCCAAGACATTAAAGCCTCCAAAGACTTTGAGAGACTATCACTCAGACAGGAGGTGCTAGTGGGGGGAGACGAGATCGGGTGGAGAGCACGCGCTTCTGGATTCTTGCCTGCTGGAGCCTTGGGGATTATACAAGGAATCGCATGCTGCTTATTTAGACGCTGAAGAGGGGGGGGCATCCAAAAGGAAGAGCGTCCTTTGCAGCATCCTATTGGGGAGAGAGAGAGAGAGAGAGGAAGAAATAACAATCAATTATCATCATTCCTTGGATTCTTGAGAAGACAGGGGGGATTTCAGGACCATGGCATCGACGGACGGGTGAGGGGGACTCTTTCTTTGGAGGGTGGGCTGGGAGGCGCGGGGGGCAGAGGGGGTTGTTGTATTGTGCTTTGGGGAACAGTCGCATTTGATCTGCTTCCTTGTCACCTTCCTTTCCCCACACCTGAAACTAAACGGGGGGGACCAGCCAAATGCAGTTAAGAAAGAGAACGGAATTTCAGCAATGAGCCGCTGGGAACTGGATTCATGTTCTTCCCCTCCCCCCCCGTTTTGTCTAGCATTATAAAGCGTCTGGTGAACCTCTTCTTTATCCCCGCGTGCTGTCAGGCTGCATCAGCATGATCTGCTCTGGATAGGACCCTGCCAGGACAGAGTGCAAAAGGAGACTCAGTCTGTTTATATAGCATCGGGGTGGTGTGTCTCTCTCCCCGGCGCTGATTTAAATAACCCGGAGCACCGCGGCACGCGTGCTGGAAAGTGCATGCATGCACTCAAAGTGCTACAAGAAGATCTGGACAAAGACATGGATGATGATCTCGCAGGCAGATAAGGACTAGGGTCCCCGCCTTTGGAAAGGAGTGCAAAGACTTCAGGCTCTGTTCCTTCGGGCATCTGTGGGAAGGGGGGAATAAATAATTCAATATATAACTGCACTAGAACAACAGCAACTTTCTTCTCTGCCAGATAGTAGCTTAGCATTTAATACCATGCGGCCTCTCTGGAGGGAATTCATAGATCATATTTACACATCACCGTTTTTAGTAACTGTAAAGCACGTTAGCATTTCCCCCATAACGAGATGGCTTAATTAGATGTTATCAGCAGACAAACGGGAAAACAGAGAAACCCTAACTAAGTGAATATAGCTGTACATCATCTTACCTTTTAGGTCAGGTTCCTTCCGGTGCCTGGTTTTCACTGTACACCAAACAGCTAGACCAAACTTGTTGCTTTTGACTGAACTATGAAGCTTTCTTTTCCTAGCTTTATATTTACTTCATTAACTGATGGGCTGTCATATATCCTCTTTCTGGAGAGTCAGGTTACTGTGTTAGTCCCAAATGTAAGAGATGGAGTCAAAGTAGTTCAGATGAGATTTTTCATTGGACCCGACTCATCAACAAAAGTTGGTCTAATAAAAGATCTCATCTGAACTACTCTGACTCCCTTTCTATGTATTTTCTTTGACATTAGTTACATACAGGATAGATAAGCACAAGAAAGAGCACTACTGTAAAGAGATGGAGAGAGAGCAATTCCATATCAAACAAATAGTTTCATGCAGCAAGCATGGATGAAGCCTGATTTCCTGCAAATGGGCTCATCTCTCTCTCTTCTGGTGCACCTATGGTTATGAAAGTTTGGGACCCTCTGCTTTTCTGCTAAATTTAGCTGAAACCAGCATGAGGGATCAAACATTATTAAGGAAGGGGGCAATGCTCAATGTAAGTGACTGGGATTCCCCCCCCCCCTTAAATACTACAAAAGGTGTCATACTCCCCCTTCCCCCCAATGCACTAACTGTTAGGAAATTTGGGTCCCTGCTTGCCTTTTGGGTCTTCTTCCTCTCTACCAAGTTTGGTTGAAACTGATCACTGAGAATCAGAAATTAGCAAGAACAAACATACCTTCTTTTTTATAGGACACCAGGCCAACAAGACAAACACTAAATTCAAAATGTAATGTGATGATACAGAGTATTTTCAAACGTGACACCCCCGCCCGTGACCACACTTATCCCAGCATGGCCACGGGAGAGGGTGTCTCGTCTGCTTCTGCCCCACCAGACGTTTACGCGAGTGGGAGCAGAAGTAACCCTAGATTGTGGCAGGGCTACCATGGGATGTGTGCTGGGCTCCTGCCAGCACACATCCCGAGTTAAGCCCTGCCACGGTCCAGGGTAGGCATCCCTGGTCCATGGCAGAGTGTGACATCGTGTCTGATGGCCCGCTCCACCTAACCCTGGCTGGTGGCCGGAGCAGTTCCAGGTGGGTGTGGTGGCATCATAGGCTGCTGCATCCACCTGTCAGTGAGAAGGCGGGGCTGCGCTGAGGAGCATGGGGTCGGGGCTGTGTGGACCCATGTCCGCACATCCTCCAACCTCTCCCCATCCCCGGCAGCTGAAATGTTTGTTCTGTGGTCAGGTAGACCCCTACTCAGGGTGAGCCTGGGTCAGGACGGCTTCTCAGACATCACTCTGAAAATACCCACAGATAGATAAAATAGAAAGGATTTCATATCTATACCTTAGTTCTCTTTCCTCATTGGAAGGCACCTCTCTACCCTGTTGTCAGATTATAGGAATAGACAAAGTTTAGGCAACTGTCTTCATTATTATTTATATAGTGCCAGCAATGTGCCTGGCATTGAACTGTCATGAACAGAGACAGTTTCCTGCCAAGAGGGGCCTATAACCTAGGATAGACAACAGTGGGGAGACAAAAAGAGGGATGAATAGGGAAAGACAGGGATGCATTCACAAAGGGTGTCTTTAGATGGAGCTGGAGCTGGCCAGCCCCATCTACCCCACATGCAGCCACACCTGCACTGCGTTTACACAGACCTGGCAGCTGCCACAGTCCAGGGTCCACCTGAACAGCACCTCCTCCCCCACACCATAGAGCAGGGAGCAGATTGCCTGATGCTCTAGGCTGCCACCCGCAGCTCTACTGCATTGCCCGGGGCAACCCCCAGCCAAGAGCAGAGCTACAGTTGATCATCTGCTGAGTAGATGGACCACAGCTCCGCTTCCGGCTGGTGACCCAGGTTTGGGTAACCTGCTCTGCAAATGGTGCTCCAAGATGTTCCGGAGCACCGCTAGTGAGGCTGGAGAAGAGCAGGCAGCATCTACTTCCCCGGTACTTCTGGAGGCCCACATTTAGATGGATGTGCCAGCCAGGTGTGAGGTGGAGCACAGCCATGGGTGCTGCTATCTGGAAGTACCCAAAGTTAAGAAGTTCCAGTTAATCTAGGACAGACAAGGGAGAAGAGATGAAGGAGAGGGAAACATAGGGAGAGACAGGGATACATTCATGAAGTTGCAGGTGCATGTGCTTAGCTTAGTCACAAGAGGGACAATCTATGGAGGTGAGGAGATAGGGAAAGCCTGGTGGAAGAAGGTAGGCTTTCAGAAGGGATTTGGAAGTTCTGAGGGAGTGTATGTGTTCAGGGAGGGAGTTCCAGGCATATGGGGCAGCATTGGAGAAGCAGTGAAGATGGTTTAGGAAGTATGAGACTCTGGAGTAGGTGATGATGGTGGCAGAGGAGGATGCAAACATAGTTGGGAATGGGGGCAGAAAGATAGGAAGGAGCAAAGCTACAAAGAGCTTTGAAGGTGAAGACAAGGAGTTGGTGCTGGCTGGATGCAAAGTGGATGAGGCAGGGAGCCAGAGGAGGGAGCAGAGGTCTTTTAAACTCAAGGCAGTCCGTATATGCAGATAAACAGAAACCAAAGCTGAGGATGTTGTGACTTCTATAGATTTAACATATTCTGTGAATCTTATTCAGATGCAAGCAGAAAAACTGAATTTTTGCTCTTTTTTTTAATCTAAGAGGAATTAGTTGCTCTTCAAATTCTCCCCAAAATGCAACAACAAAATCCTAACCAAAACAAAGAACAATGAACTTTCCCCAAATATCTCAGGAGAAGTATAGGTTTGTTTTGTACTAGGCATCGACAAACTCGACTATGTTGTTGGACCAACAAGTGAAGGGAATTCCAGAGACACTGGAATTCATCCTCTGGGAATGACACCATCTGAGAATGGCAGTTCACCCTTGCCTTCTGTTTAAGAATAGGGACTCTTAGCTGGACTGTCCCTGCAGACCTCAACTCTTGAGGTGGTACATGGGGTAAGAACTGTTTTTGTTCAGGTATAAATCTCTGAATGGTGTAAAGATGAAGAGAAGTAGGGACTTGTGTAAGAATACAAAGCAGAGGTGGCATTCTTGCTAACTGGCGTTTCACTCTTGGGTTTTGTGTGTAACACCACAGCTGATGTGCAAAAGAAGACGCCAACCTCAGAGGTGCTTGTATTAAAACTTGATTTTTGTGTGATACATTATATCCACTGATAGCATCCCCCCCCCCTTATTGATTTATTCCTAAATGTGAAAAAGTCCTGAATGACCTGAAGTAATGAAGGGAATAAAAAAGTGTCATGATGCACTTAGGCACCAATACACAAATATAAGCCGAGGGAGGCAAATGTGCATTGTGGTAGCAGGCAGATATTGACTATTTCCAACTATGCTTTCCAGGAAAAGGAGATTTTCTTGCTCACCCTTTCCGGTTAATAATGGTTTACTCTTGAACATACTTAGCTGCCTTTTTGGATTTTTGCCTTCTCTATCAATCTGCTGTCCAGGAAACTCTGCTTTGATAATTTGGCTACTGAAGCTTAACTGTAGTGAAAATATGGACTATATTCAAAATAATAAAATCCAATACCATGTAGCAACTACACAGTGATCCTTAGCTTCCAGCCACTGGTAGTCTTCATAATGGATAATACACCAACTACAATTGCTGAGTCTTGCTTTCACAGAGTCCCCTGACACAGGCAGCATTACTAAAATGGCTCTTAGGTTGTTGGAGAAAGCTAGCAAGTAGTTTAGGATGGGAAGGTCAGGGCAGTTATTGGCATTATCCAGATTTATATTATTGTATTTCAGAGTTTCACTGACATTAAGTTCTTAAAACATCCCTCAACATAGCACCAAATACCCATGGGCTCAATCTTGCAAGGCACTGAGCACTTAAGCATGTGCTTTGTTCTAAACAAGTGAATAGTCCCATTGATTTCGCATAATCTTAAATTTGGGGATATTTGGATTTGGAGTTTTGGGTCAGGCCCATCCCTAATTAAAAAGCAACCATTCTGAAATTCTAGCATCACACACCTTTCAAACAATGAATGACTCATGAAACCAAACCCTTCCCTAAGTCATAAAGCTTCCCCTGCTCCTCTTTTATAGTATCACAAAATATGAATGACCAAATGCTAAAAATATCAAATGAGCTATTTATGGTATGATCTAACTGCAAACGAAAGCATGCTCTAATATCGGAGAGACAAAGGCAGATGAGCAGGAATATAAATAGAAAGCACCAGCCAGCAATTTTTTTAAAAAAATAAAAAATTGAAACGGACATACACAATCAATATGAATTGAACAGCCCACTGGAAGTTTCATTGAATTAGAAGATTCATTAGACATTTCAGGACATATATTTATTCCAGTGATCTGATTAGTAGAACAAACTTAAGCAATTTATACTTTTATATTTACATAATCTTTGTGTTAATGTCATAAAGTCTGCCAAAAAAGCTTGCACTTGTTCTAAATGGTGCATACATACACCCATTATGTTAACTCCAAAGTTACCCCCCTCCTCTGAAGGCTGGTATATAACTCAGGGTGTTTTTAAATGAGATGCTACCATGCATAGCCATCCGTCAACCACTCATCCGAACACCCATGTGAAGGTTGTGTGTGGGAATGTGTGTTCCTGTGACCCACTCAGCACCCACTCATGGCCACGCACGAAGTACTACCAAAAAATCCAGTGCCCCATGTGGGGGAAGCTAAAAAAGTGCATAGGGACAGGCGCCCACGCATCACCTACCCACACCAGCAAACAGGTTCATGGCTGGCCCCCTCCCCGGTCCCGCCCACAGCCCTACCCAGAGCTCTCTGAGGAGCTCTTAAAAGGAAAAGCACTCAAAATACATCACCATGTTGGCTCAAAGTACAACAAACCGCCCTCATGACGCACAAAAGAAGAGCCAACACCATAAAGGACAGCAACTTGGAAAGCAGTGTCCTGTGTACCCCACTCAGTAGGTGCCTCTGTTATTGGCCGGGACTGTCCAAGGCTGTCTCCTGGGATCATGGGCAGGAAGGGGTTACTGGCTGCTGCAGCTGTTTCCATGGTATCCAGGGCTGTGTGTCATGGCAGAGGGCAGGTAGTTGGGTGGGGCTTGGGGTAGGGGGTTGTTGCTTGAGGGGGGGAGGGAGAACGGCTGCCAGTATGAATTTTCTAGAGGTCCGGTCCGTGGTGGTGGGAATGCAGAGAGGCTGCCTGAGTGGGCGCGGTGGCCATCCTGGGAGCTGACCATTAAAATCCCTCTCCACTCACTCCACAAGTGTGGCTGCTCTGCAGCTGTGCCACTCAGAAGTCATGGACCCCCTCCTCAAGCCTTGCTCTTTTAAAGACACCCTCAGACAACAGTAGTCCAACATAAACAGGGACCCACGTTCACTGCATTTCCCCCATTGGCAGCAATAGGGAAAATGCAGTGAACATGGGTTCCTGAATATAAATCCCATCTTAAATTGCTTCTGCAGGCGTAGCGATCTTTATTATTATTATTATTATTAAACATTTATAAAGCGCCAGTTGCAAAACCTGGCGCTGTACAGAACATACAATCAGACGCGGTCCCTGCCTGTGGCTTACAATCTAAAAGACAAGGAGGGGGAGACAAGGAGAGGGGACAGTGGGAGAGACATGGGAGAAGACAAACAAACATTCAGGCGGATGCGAAGTTTTTTCTATCTGTGGCCAGAGAGACACTTCTAACCTTCTTACACACCTATACTTGAGCTAATTGGACATATCTGATCTAAGTACGATGACACAGCAAAAAACACCCGTTTCTGTGTAGGAATCAGGAATCTGATACCAGGTTAATGCAGCAGAGGAGAGCTATTTCCACACAGGATCTTAGGCCGTTTTTAGACAAGGCCGCTGAAAAGCAACTCCACATTAAGGGAGAAGCCGCGCTGCACTGCCGGAAGTGACGTTCTCCCCATTGCCGGTAACGGCGGCGGCCGGAGACATGGAGCCTTGCAGAGGCGCGTTCTAGAGACCTGAAAATTGAGGTCTCTAGAACACGCCTCTGCAAAGCGCCGTGTCTCCAGCCACTGCCGTTGCCAGCAACGGGGAGAACGTCACTTCCGGCAGCGCGGCTTCTCCCTTAACGGTGCTTAAGCGCCTTTTCAGCGCCTCATCTAAAAACGGCCTCAGAATCTGCCACTCTCACTCACTGGGTCACTCATTCACTCGCTCCCAATTGGGCTTCACCCAAATGCTTCTATGCAACACAGTGAAGATGGGTGCCTGCATATAAGATCCTTTTTACACAGACACTCTAGCACCGATAAAATGGGTGGTACATTTTATTATACATGGTACAGGGCAACACTGCAGCCCTGCAACGTTGGCCCTTTTCACATGAGATGCCTCCACCCAGTTTCGCTGGGTGGAGACGTCTGTGTGAACACCACTTGCGGTGGGTGGGGTGCATTTCTCTGGGTGGAGATGGGTGGAGGCATCTGTGTAAACACCACTTGCGGTGGGTGTAGGTGTGTGCATGCTCCCGAGCAACACCCTTCTCCACCCACCACCCACCCACGGAGCAATGGACTTCACTGCCGATAGTTAAGATTTATTACACCTTCCAACTAGGATGAACTAATTTCTTGAAATTCACTTTACATCACATTGAGAGAGTTTTAAAATGGTTAGTGATACTTTTATCTCCTTGCCTCCCACATGCATCTGGACTCCTGGTACTAAGACGTGCCTTCCTATTTAGAATCATGAAATGTCAGAGTTGGAAGGGACTTTGAGGGTCATGTACTCCAACCCCCTGTTTAGATGCCGGATGACTACAACTACAACATCTCCGAAAGACGGCAGGCCAGCCTTTTAAAAAAAACAACAACCCCTCCTGTGATGGAGTGCCTACAACCTCCTTAGACAGCTTGTTCCAATGCTGCACTACTCTTACTGCTAGGAAATTTGTCCTGACATCTAAACAAAATCTCCCTTCCCGTAATTTCAGTCCATTATTTCCAGACTTGTCCCCTGTAGCAACGAAGAATAGTTCCTTACCATCTTCTTAGTGGGAACCCTTCAGATAACTGAAGACTGCTATCATCTCCCCTTCATTGTCTTTTTGCTAAACTAAACGTACTTAGTTTTTCTTTTTTACTTGCTTCACAAATTGATAAGACTTGTTTTCCAGACCCATTATCATCTTTGTTGCCCTCCTTGGAACCTGCTCCAATTTGTCAATGCCCTTCTTAGGGTGTTTTTAAATGAGCAAGGCTGAGGGGGGAGAGGGTGTCTGGCCACTGAGCGGAATAGCTGCGTAGCAGTCACTTAGGGGGAGTGCATGGGGAGAGATTCTAACAGATGGCTCCCAGCATGGCTACCGCAGCAGCTGCCTTACACGCCTTCTGCCACAGACCATGGGGGAGGAGAAAGCCACCAGGCTGGCCTTAAAAACTGACATATCCCAGATGTGAGCACTGGGGAATCGGGCACCTCAGCGCTTGCAGCCAGTTCCTGTGACTTGCAAAGGCCGTGTCCCCTGCCCACAGTGCCTATGAGTGGGGAACCTGTCTGCTGGTGTGGTTAGCCACCCCAGTTCATATGGGCAGGGGATGTGTGGGCACCTGTTGCCATTCATTTTTTTTGGCACGGCGCACTCTGGATTTCTTGGCAGTACACTGTGAGTAGCCATGAGTGGGTGTTGCGTGACTTACTCCCTCCAATTCACCTTCAGATGGGCAGTTGGATGAGTGGCTCCTGGGTGGCCATGTGTTGATGTGTAGTATCTCATTTAAAAACACCCTTACAATGAGGTGTGAGACAATACTCCAAGTGAGGTCTGACCGGTGCTGAATAGAGTGGAATTATTACCTTTGTTGACTTGGAGACAGTGTTTCTATTAATGCAGCCTATAATTGCATTAGACTTCTTTTTTTTATCACATTGTTGATTCATGTTGATTTGTGATCAACCACAATCCCTGGAACCTTTTCACATGTGCTGCTGTAAAGTTAGGTATCCCTCATCTTATACTGGAATTTACATTGATGTGAAATGGCTCAGAACTGCACTCAATATCTTTACCAGCTACCCTCAACGTATACTAAGTTATGTACAAATAATTTCTTTCTATATGTATTATTATTATTTATTATGTACATTGCATTTTCAGTGTTCAAAGTACTTTACATTTCTTATCTAGATTAGTAGGTCATTGTTATTCCGATTCTGCAGATGGGAATTGATGCTAAGAGATATTAGTGACTTGCTCATGGCTACCCAATGGGTGTTTTCAGACAGACAGAGAATCTGCTGGAGCCTGGAGCTATTCTGTGGGCTCACCCCAGCGGCCGCCACTTACCAGCTCCACCTGGGCCATCTCATATAGACTGACAGTGTCCCCTGGCCATGGTCCGCCCACATGGCACCCCCTCCCTACCATAGAGCCGTGGGTCACTGTAGTGATGCTCTAGGCAGCTGTCCGCAACTCTATGGTGCTGAACATGGCAACAGATGGATGGGTGCGGAGGTGCTCCATGGGTCCCCTCAACAGACAGCAGTGCCTCGTTTGGTCATTACCCTGGGTTTGGCCGGCCTGCTCCATGCAGCATGTTTCTGGATCTTGCAGAGCATGCTGTGTTGGGCTGCCCTAGAGCAGCCTCAGACGGCTCTGTGTTGCACATCTGGTGGACGCCCTCCACACAGACTGGTAAACTCAGGAGTGATGGGGGCATCCATGGGTAAATCCAGAGCTTCTGTCTGTCTGTTTACACCCAATGAATTCATGGCTAAAATGGGTCTCTCAATCTGAAGTACAACACCTTCTTTATCCACTAGATTACACTGGCTCTATGCGTATGTATACCTATCTCTATATATTTACATATGCATGGGCGTAATTATTCTCCCAATTTCCCCCTGCAGTTCTAGGATCATGGGGTTGGGGCATATGTGGGTCAAAGTGCAACATGGATGTTAAAGTGATTGTTATATATTGCCCCAAATTATACCACATGATACACTTGATCTTCTACTCCTTCTGTTTTGTCAAACTGCAGTTGACACAAGTTCCAGGAAGGGGTTTGAGTGATTTTAAATTAGAGCTACTTGAAAAATGCATGCAATAAATTCATGATTTTGTTGTTGAAATATTACATTTTCAACAAAACAGCATTCATACTATAAATATAAACTGATCTAAAACCCAGAAAATCTTTTAGATTTTTTTAAAAAAATAATGATGTTAATAAAATGTATTTGTAGCTCAGTTAGACCGCTTTAATCTGGATCTTTCCTAATTGCAGACATTCTTTATGTCCCTCATTACTTTTGAGAGGACACTGGTGTTCAATAGACATGCTTTATGTTTCAATTAAAGCATGTCTATTGAACACCAACCAGCTGTTCAGTGCCCCTCAACTGTTCATCAAATAAAATGGAACCTTCACATATCCACGGAGTTTATATATTAATAAATGAGTCCCTCATTTGCAGACCCCTCCTCAGTGGTCCAACTCGTTTTATATATGTGGTCAAACTCACTGTTTATATATGAGTTTATAATATATATGTAAAATTAGTTGGACCACTGAGGAGGGATCTGCGAAGCAATATCCTCCTCCAGTCCCTCCTCCCTCTGCTGGTGAAAGTTGAAAAAGTTGCTTCGAAGTGTAAAAAAAAAACCCTCCATTGGGGAAACTGACAAAGTTTGGCTTGAAAGAGAAACCAGCTGACTGCCAATTAAACTCAAGTTGGCACTGCGGCAGCAGTGGATTATTTAGGGTATCCCCTTTTCAAAAAACAGGGACATTCTAGGTTGAAGAGAGGAGTTAAGGCTCTTACAAATTCACTCATGCTCCAAAACACATTGAAATTGTAAGTTAAGGCACCCTCCTTATATATCCAAGAGTTGTATCAGCTGCATTCATCTGAAGGAAACCATCATCTTCAAAAGCAGAACGACAGGCAGGCCCTGTTACATCAAACAGAACATCACCTGCAAGTCTAACAATGTTATTTATGTGACAGAATGTAAATGCTCTGGATGCCACATACAATATGTTGGTAAAACTACTACAGACCTCTGTACCCATCTTAGAAAACACAAATCCGCTATCGTGTCAAAGAAGTCTGAACAACCGGTTGCAAGACACTTTAATTCAGCAGACCACAACCTCCCTGACTTGGAAAACTTTCCAACAGAAAATTCATCCAAGTCTGGATTGCTAGAAATTCAGAGAGAACTTCTGGATTTACAGGCTTAACACCCTCACACCTAACCGTCTCAACTTAGAGGATAATGTGTGAACTTTTATCTATTTGTGTACCTTTGCATCAGATGTCACCTATCTGAGAACTCTCTCCATCCAATGTTCTTAGAATTGTCTCCTTGGCACACAGTGCGTCTTTTAAAAACTGACTGTGTTACTGACGAAGGCGGAAGCCAAAATGTCTAACTAAAGTATCTGAAACCTCTCTCTGTTTTCTCAGTCACTTATTTGAATATATATTTTAGTGGCTGACTGCGTCCTTCTAGGATCCAAAGCTTCCTTGACTGCAGCGCTGTTTAGTGGTTTACACATCATATATAGAGAGAGATGGTGAGAGGGAAATGGAACCTTGTATCCATCATTCCACCTAACTTCCCATGGACTCTTATGTGCCATTCGACTCAGCTTCCCATAATTTCAGCTGCTCCTGGTGGTTTCCTACCTATCATTACACCCAGCCCCTCGTCACTCCAGCCACTTCCGGTGTCCTTGTACTTGTCATTCTACCCAGCTCCCTGTCATTTCAGCTGCTCCCAATAGGCTCTTACCTGCCATTCCACCTTGCTCCTATCATTTAATTTGCTCCCAGTGACCTTGCTCCTATTAATTAGGTGAGGGCTAGAAACTGTCCAAATTTCAGGCACATCAGATTGAAAACAAAAAAGTTCCAGACATTTGAATTTGGGGGAGGAAGAACTGTTGGTTTTTTCCTGGGGTTTGTGACCTCATTTTTTTGACAGGGAAAAGTGTGCTTAAAGTTATCTGTGTGGAGGTGTCAGAAAATTGAAGTATGCATTCTGGTCCATTCATGACTTTGGATTTTGAAAACTGGTTCTGTAGGTTTTAAGTTATTATGTGTTGAACTTCCCATGTAATCTAATGGAGTGAGTCAGGTTCTTAAGTTATGTCAGGATTTCTGGCGTTTGATGAAACATGCCAAATGCTTGTGAAGGCAACAAGCAAGGAGGCTGGGCTGAGGAGTGCCATTACTGCCTGTCTGAGCTCAGCTATACTGTACCTCTTGACATGGCTCAGGGTTCCCTGTGAAGTGCGGGCAGCCGCTGCTGTGTGGAACTTGCCCAGAGAGGGCAACAAAGTTGCCAGGATGGAAGTTGCTGCCTGCTGCTGGTGCTTGGGCCAGGGCTTGGCATCACCAGTGGGATGCAGCCCATGTGCCTTGCACCCAAGCTCCTCTGGAAACCTCACCAAACTTCCTGCAGTCTGCCAGGTAGAGGGTATGGGGCTGTATCCCCCAGGATGCTTTGTGGGTGTACACTGGGGGGAGACTCTGTGGGTGGGAGCAGGCTAGAGGGAAGGCTCTGGGACTTAAAGCAAGCTGAGGGAAATCTCTGGAGTGGGGGGCTCTGTGGGGCATGGGGGGGGCCTCCAGGGGTAGGGGCAGACTGGGGGAAGGCTGTGTGGGGCACACTGAGGGAGGCTCAGGTTGGGAGCAAGCTGAGGGGAGGCTCTGGAGTGGGGGGCTCTGTGGGGCACACTGGGGGCTCCAGGAGTAGGAGCAGGCTGGGGGAAGGCTCTGTGGGGCACACTTGGGGAAGGTTCTGCAGGGTGGGAGTGCTCTGCTTGGCACTTGCAGACTGTGAGGCTTCCTGTGTTACTTCTATGATCCTAGAACCCTGCCCCCAGTTGCTCCCAATTACCTCATACTGTCACGACTCCAAAGCCGGAGGCTAGGGAAGGGGGGAGGGGGAAGGAGGGCAAGGACGAGGGGCACAAGGGCAAAGGGATTTAACACTGAGACTTCTCAGTGTGGGCAGGCTCTGGCGGCCAGAGCCTAGGGAGCAAGGACAGGAAGGGTGGGAGGCAAGACAAAGGGGGAAAAAAGCAACGGGAATAACAAGGGAACCTCTCAGCCGCTCTCCGATACCAAGGAGACAAGGCAGGGAGCGGCAGGGAATGGGGGCTCCAAGAACACAAGGTTAGGGATGGGCAAATAGAACCGATTTCAGAAACTCGGCTCGGTTCAGTTCAGAAATTCAGTTCGGTTCGGAAGTTCAGTTTGGTCGACTGAACTATTTGAGTTCAGTCTGAACTCTGAATTTCCGAACAAAGTTCAGAAATTCAAACTCCATTGAACTAAATGGAATATTGTCTTTTAGGGATGGGTGAACAGAGTCGAGTTCGGAAATTCGGTTCGTTCAAAAATTGAGTTCGGTTTGGAAGTTCGGTTCGGTTCGGTCGACCGAACTGGTCGAGTTCGGTCCGAACTCCGAACTTCCAAACCGCGTTCGCCCATCCCTACACAAGTTACAGGGGCCAAGTAGTCAAGGGAAAGGCCCTTGTAGATTCAAGGCCCAGGGAAGGCTAGCAAGTGAAAAGGGAGACCTCTAACAGCCATAAGACTGGCTGAGCAAGAAAACAGGCAGAGAAGGAACAGGACACACTGGGAGGGATTTAGGGCATGAGGGAAACAGACCAACATAGAGACAGGACAAGGGGTGAGTAGGTAACAAACAACACACTCACAGCGCAGACAGATGGAGGGGGAGGGAAACTGGGCAGGAAAGGCCCCAACACTCAAGGCTACAAAAGGGGCAAGTGTTCACACATGGGAGAAGGGTTCACACGCTGGTAACACAGAGGGGGAACAACACGTTAGGACTTAACCACACCAAGACACAAATGTAAACAGGTACACAAGCAGTGGAAACACAAGATGAAGTAACAGAGAAGCAGGCCAAGCAAGAGTCAGAGAGGGATGACTCAAAGCTCCACACCCACCACAGCCCTCTGCAGCCCTAAATACCACAAAAGGCCAATCAGGCTGTGGCAGGTGGGTCCACGCCCACTCCCAGGTGCAGGCAGGACACAGAGCTGGAGGGAAGGGAATGGATACCAAGGAGGGGGGGGGGGGGAGCCACTCCCTACAACCACCCACCTGTGGTACAAGGGGCAAAACGCCTTCAGCCCACCCTTGAGGCCAGGGGTTTGAGACCCAGCCCTGACACGTACCTGTCATTCCACCCAATCCCTATCCTCAGCCCAACCCTGCCTGCCAGTTTTCCTGCCAGTTTTCCTCAGCTTAGGAAAAACCCTACCCTCTCCTTGTATGCTAACAGAGCATTTTGCAAATTCCAAGTCCCCCAAATTGGCTTTTAGTTACTCATTGGGGTTTGGCTGCAGGGAACGAAGGGATTAATAAGCACCAGTGCATTCTTGTTACTTTCTCCCAAGCCTCCTTGACATGCATAATGGCAGCAACTCTGATCTTGCTTTGCTCACACCTCCCAATTCCAGTATATATGAAACATTCTGTTAGCGCTCAGCAAGGAGAGGGTAGGGAGGTGCCAGGAGGAAAACGGTAGGCAGGGCTGGGTTCAGGGAAAGGGAAGGGGTGGGGTGGGGAAACTGGGTGGAGGGACAGGTCATGAATGGACCAGAATGCATACTTGAATTTTCTGATACCTCCACACAGATAACTTTAAACACACATTTCCCTGTCAACAAAATGAGGTCACAAACCCCAGGGAAAAAACAACAGTTCTTCCTCCCCCCAAATTCGAATGTCTGGAACTTTCCTGTTTTCCATCTGATGTGCCTGAAATTTGGACAGCTTCTACCCCTCACCTAATTAACAGTCCCTAGAAATATTCACACTGATAAGATGAATCGTCTTGGTTTTATAACAAGTCAAATGTTTGTGATTTTGAGAGTGCAACTCGCCTTAACTAATAAGTTCTACTGACTTATTTATTTCCTCTATATATTCTTAGATATGATCATACTTATTTTTTTTGCAATTTAAGTGCTTTATAATCCTTGTCTGGTTCATGTCACAACAACCCTGTAAGGCTTTTAAGGTCATTATTAGGCTGCTTTTAAACAAGCGGATTGCTGTTGGGCGACCCACTCGCGCAATATTTCAAAATCCCGCAAGGCGGGATTAGACGGGACAGAAATCAAGGATCATGCGCATAGAAGGTGGTCACGCATTGTTTGCAGACCAAGAATAAAATACCTTGATTAAATACCACAAATTAAATACCTCACTTGCTTAAAGGTGCCCACTGTCCCATTTTTACAGATGGAGAACTGAGATGGAGGGATAGAGACTTGCCCAGTGCCACTCATGGTTAAAATGGGATTTGAATCTTGGTCTCCAGATCCAAGTTCAACACCTTATCATAAGTAGAACTGTCACTAGTCACCCACACACCTAGATAATGACAATAACCAGCCCACAGCATCTAGGGTCAGCCTTAGAATTTGCAGGGGCCAGGACAAAGTAGAAAGGGGTAGCCCCACCCTCTCTCTGGTAGCCTGCCCGCCCTCCCTCCCTCAGGAGTACTCTCTGCAGGGTCCAAAAGGTGGTTGTGTTTGGGGTCCTGTTGGGAGGATGTGGGTTCCCTGCCCTGGTGAAATTCGGGACCACTGCGTGACCCATGGAAGTAGAGAAAATTGTGGAGCCTAGGACAGTCACCCCAGGTTGCCCTGTTGTAAGGCCGGTTCTGCCAGCATCCAGTCCTTCCAAAACTCTAGCTGGTAGCATCGCACATCAGCCCTCAGCAGCACCTCTCCCAGCAGAAGTAACTGAGCATTTGCAGACCCTTTGAGGCAGCTCCTGAGCCACAAAACTCCTTAGATGGCCACTGTTCCCTTGTCTCTTCTCAACTGCCCCCCAATTTGTCCATTTGTTTTCAAAATTTCCATCATTCTGCTCCTCTTCCTTCAACCCCCAATTAGCCCTTTGTTGTCTTCAGTCAATGTTTGGTGCTACTGCTCCAATCCCAAGACACTACATTAACTTGCACTACTTTACCTTTAATTATGGCTCATCGCTTAGGGATATTTTTTAAATGAGCAAGGCTGGGGGGTGGGGAATCCGTGGCTGGTGAGTGTCACAGCTGTGGAGCAGCCACTCAGGTGGAGTGCGTGGGGAGGGATTCTAATGGGCAGTTCCCAGCATGGATTCCATGGGGGGGTGGGCAGGACTGTTCTTGAATGGTTCCGCTCTTTCCTGACCGGTAGAACGCAGCGAGTGGTTCTTGGAGAGTTTTTTTCATCATACCGAGACCTCTCATGTGGAGTCCCACAGGGTTCGGTTTTGTCCCCTCTCCTGTTCAATGTATACATGCAGCCACTCGGTGATGTGATCAGGAGGTTCGGCGTGCGGTGTCATCAATATGCTGATGACACCCAGCTATATCTCTCTTTCAACAGACCCAGGCCCTGCAGTCTCAGTGCTTACTTGGTGTTTGACACCAAGGTGTTGGTTTTGGCCTATAAAGCCCTAAACGGCCTAGGCCCTACCTATCTGCAGGACCGTCTCACTCCCCGGGTGCTGGACTGACCCCTGTGGTCATCGGGGGTGCCCTGCTCGAGGTCCCCCGAATCTTCCAGGGGGCCATGCAGGGGAGGGCGCTCTCGGTGGCTGCTCCACAGCTGTGTACCTCCCTTCCGGTGGAGGCCCGGTTGGCCCCGGCTCTCCCGTCTTTTCGGAGAAGTTGTAAGACCTGGCTGTTCCACCAGGCATTTGGCGGGGAAGATGGGTGAGGGGGTGGGTTGTTGGGTAGGGGTTATTTTTCTTTTTGTCCTCCTTTTAGTTGTTTTAAATTGTTGTTTTAATGTTGTTTTAAGGCTTTGCGCATTGTAAGCTGCCCCGAGCTGCCTGTGGCAGGAGGAGCGGGGTAGCAAAATTTAATAAATAAATAAATATTACTTAAAATGGAATCTATGCTTATGTGAGGCTGCTTCTACCAGGGGATTGGGAATCCTGTTATTGATGGAGTTCAGCCCCCTCTGGTTGATCAGGTTTGCAGCCTTGGAGTGCTTCTGGACCCTCTGCTGTGCCTGGATTGTCAGGTTGCGGCGGTGGCCAGGAGCGCTTTTCACCAACTCCATCTGGCGAGGAGGCTAAGACCCTTGCTTTCTGATTTGGATCTGGCCACGGTTATCCATAAATCATCACCTTGAGGCTAGATTACTGAAATTCACTCTACATGGGGCTGCCCTTGATGACTGTTTGGAAACTGCAGCTGGTGCAGAATGCAGTGGTTCAGCTCCTTTCAGGAACGAGTCACCAGGAGCACCCTACATCAGTGCTCCAAAGTCTACACTAGCTTCCTATAGCTTTCTGGGTGCAATTCAAGGTTCTGGTTTTGAATTTTAAAGCCCTAAATGAGTTGGACCAGGGCCATTCGACCCTGTTGATCCTATTAGATCTCTCAGCTGCATTTGATACCGTTGACCACAAGTTGTCGGTGACTTGACTGCAGGAACAAGCCGGAGTGGACAGCACCATTCTTGAATGGTTCTGCTCTTTCCTTGCCGGGAGAACTCAACATGGGGTGCTGGGTGATTGTTCATCTTCTCCCCAGGACCTCACATATGGAGTCCTGCAAGGTTCCATCTTATCCCATCTCCTGTTCAATGTGTACATGCAGCCTTTGGGAGAGGTCATCAGAGGGTTCGGCATATGGTGTCATCAATATGCTGATGACCCCCAACTGTACTCCTCTTTTTCAGCTGACCCAGGCCTGGCAGTCTCGGTGCTTACCTGGTGTTTGTCAGCTGTGGGGGACTGGATGAGGGCGAACCGCCTGAAGTTGAATCCCGACAAGACAGAGGTGGTGCTTGTGGAGAGTGCCAAGGGAGTGGTGGCTCCCATCATAGATGGGGGTTTGTCCTCCGCTGGTACCCCAGGTCCATAGTCTGGGGGTGCTCCTGGACCCACTACTTTGGCTGGATGTCCAGGTGGCAGCTGTGGCGAAGGGTGGATTCCGCCAACTACATCTGGTGTGATGGCTTAAGCCATATGTCTCAGATGCGGACCTGGTCACTATCATCCATGCTTTTATCACCTCAGGATTAGATTACTGTAACATGCTCTATGTGGGGCTACCTCTGGTGACGGTCCGGAAACTGCAACTGGTGCAGAATTTATTTATTTATTTATTTAAAATTTATATCCCGCCCCTCCTGCCCACAGGGCAGCCCGGGGCAGCGAACAACACTCAATAAAAAACAAACAAACACAATTTAAATAATTTAAAACAATTTAAAACACAATACAATGTGGGGAACCCTCCCCCCCACTCCACCCATACCCCCTCACCAAAAGCCTGACAGAACAGCCAGGTCTTACATACACGCCAAAACAGCAGGAGAGTGGGAGCCAACCGAGCCTATGCCAGGAGTGAATTCCACAGTACAGGGGCGGCCACCAAAAAAATCTAACATCGGTGGCCACCCACCTCACCCGGGGAACCTCCAAAAAGGCTCCCATGGACGATCTCAAGGGTCGCATGGGCACATGGGGAGTGAGGCGGTACCGCAGATAAGCAGGGCCCAGGCCGTGAAGGGCTTTAAAGGTTAAAACCAGCACCTTGAACCTGGCCCGGTGCTTTATAGGCAGCCAGTGCAGAGCCCAGAGCACTGGTGTCATGTGCTCCCTGTGACCCACCCCCATAAGGAGACGGGTCGCGGCATTCTGCACCAGCTGCAGCCTCCGGACCAGCTTCTCAGGTAGCCCCATGTAGAGCGCGTTGCAGTAATCCAGCCTCGAGGTGATGAAGGCATGGATGACAGTGGC
>QEPC01010849.1:1380109-1390770 GCA_003113815.1 Sphenodon punctatus | reverse complement strand
GGGCCCAATTCAAGGTGTTGGTGCTGACATTTAAAGCCCTAAATGGCTTGGGCCCCACCTATCTGCAGGACCGCCTCACCTTCCAGGTCCTGGAGCGGCCCCTGCGGTCATCTGGGGGCGCCCTCCTTGGGGTTTCCCGGGTGTCTACTATGAGGAGGGCATTCTCTGTGGCTGTACCACGACTGTAGAACTCCTTCCCGTTGGAGATCCACTTGGTTGCCGATCTCTCCTCTTTCCGCAGACAATGTAAGACCTGGCTGTTCCACCAGGCTTTTCCTGAGGGAGATGGGGTGGGTGGATTGGGTTAGGGTGGAGGTGGGGTTTTACATTGTTTTAATTGATATTATTATGGTTTATTTTAATATTTTAATGTCTGAAATGTTTTAATATATTGTGAGCTGCCCCGAGATGCCTGAGGCAGGAGGGGGCGGTGTATAAATTGTAATAATAATAATAATAATTAATAAATAATTAATATATCTCACCTGAACATCAGATGTTGCAGGCACCACCAGATGTTGACCTGGGACTGACCTAGGCCATGTTGGCGTCTAGTCTAGGCTGTGACCTCAAAAAACCTCTGAGGTGACAGCCCCAGGCTAAGGCCCGCTTGGCCAGGTCAAAGCAGGCCACAAGTTCCACAACAGGCTTTCATATCTGCCCTGGCTCAGGGCTGCCATGGTTGGTTGCCATTAGTCAAGGAGGTAGGGTGCTGGGTGCAGCGCAGGGGCAGGGCTGGCTGGCCACATGCTTGCTCTTCTCCCCACCCTCTCGGGCACCCTGGCCATGGTCATGTTTGTTCAGCAGCCCGAACCAGCCTGGCCTGTGTCCACTGCGGCTTTCCTTCCCAGGCCCTGTCAGGCTGCGGCTGCGCCGCTGTGTCACAAGTGTTTTTACTCAGAGAAAGAGAGAAAACAAAATGACCAGTATGCAAGCTTCAGGCACCTCTTTCTTGGTTGTTTTCTAGGAAAAGCAGTTGAGAGGACAATAGGGGTGATGGAATGACAAGGAACAGAGCAGAGTGATAGGCAGAAGAGCATGTGTCTCTCTTTGTGCACTTGGAATGTTTGGAGGTAATCCTGTGCGAGTGCGTAAGAGGTGGAGCTTATTTTTTATTTTTTAAAAAAAATTAAATATCTATTTTTATCCCGCTCTCCCCACCTCAGTGGCTCAGAGCAGCTAACAAAATGACAAAAACAACAATATAAAATCACTTGAACAGTTTAAAACATCATAAAAACACATCCTTCCCCCCAACCTTACCCCTCTCCCCTCCCCCTCATCCCTACCCACTCCACCCTCCCCCTCCCCCTCGCCAAATGCCTGACGGAACAGCTATGTTTTACAGTTCTTCCGGAAGGCCGGAAGGTCCGGGGCCAATCGCGTCCCCACCGGGAGGGAATTCCACAGACGCGGCGCAGCGACTGAAAATGCCCTGCTCTGTGTGGCCCCCCGAGACACCTGTGGGACCTCCAACAGCATGCCCCCAGCCGACTGCAGGGGCCGGGGAGAGAGGTGATCCCGCAGGTAAACAGGGCCCAGACCGTGTACGGCTTTATAGGTTAAGACCAACACTTTGAATCGGGCCCGGAAGACTACTGGCAGCCAGTGCAGAGACTGGAGCATCGGTGTAATATGCTCCCGGCGGCCCAGTCCCACCAGGAGTTGGGGCCATCGCATTCTGCACCAGCTGCAGCTTCCGATCTGTCACCAAAGGTAGCCCCACATAGAGCGCGTTGCAGTAGTCTAATCGAGAGGTAATAAAAGCATGGATGATTTGCCAAAGGGGTAGGGCTTGACCCTCTTTGGCTGCTGGAAATGGAGGTGTGAGATAGGATTTGAACCCCCCAGGTCCAAATCCAACATTTTAAGCCACGAGGTTACACTCGCTAATTAACACTGTGACCCTCTGACATTTTACTGTAAACATGACTCGGGGGCTACAGGCCAGAGAGTATAAGTACTAACTTCTTGTGCTCTAAGAAAAAAGATTGCATGGATAGTGAGTCACCTTCCAAATAACGTTGTTTGTCCTGACATGCTGCCTATATGAGGAGAGGGGTAAATTTCTGTATCATGGTGAAACAGCTTAAGATGTAATTACTGGGAAGATCAGATGGCAGCAGTAGATTTCATTTAGCCTTTCTGAGTTGGATGTTGGCACCAAGACAGCCTTCTTGGACACCACGTGCAGCTTTTCTTTGTGATGCTGATGATGTTATATACTCCTGTGACACTGAAAAAGCTAAGAACAATTATTTTTCAGTGGTTCAGGTTCCTTCCCCCTCCCCCCCCATCATGGGAACATTTTTTTTCCTACTTAAAAAGGTAATTGATTTTTGAAAGCATACCATCAAACATTGTATTTTATGCAACAAGAGACTTTGTGTGTGAAACTCATTCATTGTGCAAAGTCCTTGGCACATAGAGACAAAGATCCCATTGTTTAAATGACAGGGGTTTAATCTCACTTTGTAGTAACAATTCACAACATCTTTCTTTTTAAAATTCAACCTCCACGTAGCAGATGGAAAAAAACCTGGGTGAAATCCTGGCTCCTGGGGAGTTTTGTATTTACATTAGTAAATCCAGGATTTCCTACACTGAAGCCATTGTGTCAATCCTCTTCAGGCAAATCTGAGGAGAATTGCATCATGTCAAAGATTGCTAGGACATTTGGAACAAACTATACAGGATGCTGGGTGTGCCAAAATGGAAAAGACAATCTTGTGTTTCACCTTAATGTTCTGTGTTCTAATTCAGCTAATACCAGAAGTGCTGGAAGTCATGACTATCTGAAGGATGGCCAGTGGCTAATGAAAGAAATTTGGTGGCCACAAATACAGTAGAAAGTGCCCTCTTATCTGGACCTCTCATCTCTGGATCCTTCCTTATTCCTGACACATGTCCCGTGCAGTGCTCAAACATATTGTGTTGCTGTTACCGTAGAACTCCTTGACCCACACACCTCTCTAATCTGGTCAAAAAGCCTGTCCCCCAAAATATCTGGATAAAGGGGTTTCGGCTTTCTGCTATATTCTCAGCTCTGTTTTCTAGTGAAGAAGTTTACCCATAATATGAAAAAAGCTGCAACATAGCTAGCATCCCTGATTTGCAGTCTCAGCAAAGAGGTCAAGTGCTCAACTGACACAGTGTGTGAATTTCTTGCTGACAGCTAGGTGTGGTCTCTCCAGGTTAGGTCAGAAATTATAATAATTATATATCATCTCATGACTCAGCTGTTTTCATTGGGTTAGACTTTTTATTCTGTGTGTGTGTGTATGTATAGGTAAGGTGACACAAGACATTAACCCACATTGGGTGACCTATAATTTATTATTTTATTTATTTAACAAATTTTGTTATCCCACCCCTCCTGCTCCAGGTAGCTCGGGGCGGCTTACATATAAAAACAATAAAACAGCAAGCTAAAACACAATAAAAGAGAAGGCAAAAACAACAGATCTCCCTCCCCCCTTCCTAACCCACAACCCCCCATTCTACACTTTGTCTTCCCCTCCAAACACCTGGCAGAACAACCAGGTCTTAGTCTTACGCCGGAAAGAAGAGGGGTCCGGGGCCATCCAGGCCTCCACCGGGAGGGAATTCCACAGCCAAGATGTGGCCGCTGAGAACGCCCTCTCCGTAGTGGCCCATGATGCACCTGACCATCAGGCCGGTGGCTGCCAGATGTTCACCCACTTCTGCCCTGGGGTGGGCAGCCGGCTGCTATGCAATGTGTCTGCCGGAGAAGGCTGGTGATGCATTGTGGGCTATTGTTGCTTGGACTGCTGTCCCCACCAGCCCAAATTGTGGCGACTGAATTCACCTGGCTTGTGGCAGGAAGGGGGGCCAGCTGGCCCTGTCTCGTATGGCTTTACCCTGTGTGTGTGTGTGTGTGTGTGTGTGTGTGTGTGTGAGAGAGAGAGAGATGATGATTGGTGAAAACAGACAAGACAGTAGCCCAGATTAGTCCCCTCCAGATGGGTGGCCACCTGTCCAACTGTTAGGTGGCTGCCAGATGTTTGCCTGCACCCACCATCTGCCCACCCCATGGCCCCCATTCCTGGTGTCATTCCTGCAAATGTAGAGCCTATCATGTGGGTGAATGCTGGCTGATGCAGCGGGTGAATGTGCACCCACATGATTGCCTCCTATTGGTTAGGATATGCACAGCCTTGCCAGGACCATAGAGTTGGAGTGCCTAGAGCGGTTCGGGGTGTGACCGCATCTAGGGGGTGGAGAGAGGGGGCTAAAGCATGGTGAGGAGGAATGCCTACCTGTCTGTCCGGTTTGTTGTGAAGAACCTGCGAGGGATTTCTGCATGGGGGGGGGGGGGGGGGGGGCTCCAGTGAACTAATCTCTTGTCTAATCTCTTGTCTGTTAACTCTTGGGTTAACACCACTAGCTGTACCAGGAATGTGGAGCCTGCCGATCGTGAGCCAAATCTGGCCCATGACTCATTTTTATTTGGCCCCTTTCCAATTCTTGGACCTGGCCCATGTATCCAGATCCTCCCTTCAAGTACTTAAAGAGTGAGCTCAGGGGAAGAGAGGGGAGTTGAGGGCATGCACTCAAGGGTAGGGGATGGATCCATGGCATAGATCCATGTTATGGACCCTTCTCTTGCTTGTCCACCTGAGCACACTCCTTATGCACCTCAGCCCCCCCAAACTCCTATCCAGACCATGAAGCTTGGATTAATTTCCAAAGTGGCCTGCAGAAGGGAGAAGGTTTCTTGCTCCATCCTAGCCAGGCCCCTTCCTTCTGTTTACACTTCCATCCGTCAAGGGATCCAGTGTGGCAGCAGCCTTCTTTCTGACAAAGGAAGGCTGTATTAAGCACCCTTTCTTTGGAACTCATCGAGTGTCCTGCTGCCCAGTGTCACAGAGTGTGTGTAGAGCTACAGTTTGTACCCAAATCTCCTGGATCCCAGTCCAGGGTACTAGGTGCAACACCACACTTCCTTTCTGACCACCCTTTCAAACATGTCTCCACAGATTGTCCAAACGGACACCCTGGGAACAAACGCATTTCTCTTGTGTGGAACTGCAGTGGTTTTAGGCTGCATTGGAAACATTTAAATCATTATAGAATACTGTGGTTCTCCTATTCCCAGGACATTTTTTTCTGCATTATAAAATGACATCAGAAACACCTGGCAGTATTTTATTTACATTGACAGGCTCCCTATCTGAGAATTGCAACTTCTAGCATTTTGCTGTAACTGCTACTCTTATTAAGGTGGATATAGGAAGTAAAACAGGCCTTTAGGGAGCAAGAAGCATTTATATATTTGCAGCGTATGTTGGAAATCTCCCAGTAACTGGAAATGTACCAGGGTCACTCACACAAAAAGTCAGGCTGGAAATGTCCACATCTGGCAAACGATGAGCTCACTGGCATTGCATTGTATCGAGGGTTTGCTGTGTGAGTTTGAATAATCCAGTCAAAGCCCAGTCTCAATTGATTATTGAAGATTTTTTTATGCAGTCTGACATGTTTCAACATGTAGATTTTCTTTCTTTCATTGCTTATGCTCTGTGATGTTACACCAGATCCTGTCCGGCAGGACAAAACAGGAGGTTTGGAAAAGTTACCTAATCTGTTGAATAATCAGTTCTGAAAATCACGCAACCGATTAGGAGATGTCAATTTTCTCATAGAAAAAAGTGTCTGAGGTTGGGTTTCTGTTGTCTTGCTAAAACAGGCTGGTGTTAATTATGGATTGCACTTTGCAAGTTAATTTAAACAGCATATAAATATAGCAGTGTGTAAGCAGTGTAATTTAAACTGTTAAGAGAAGGCACTAGCTACACTAGAGAAAAGAGATTTATTTTTGTAATTTGTGAGAGAAGTGAATTTTGAGGAGGGTTTTAAATAAATATTTTGAGTGCCCAAGTCTTCTTGGCGCTGATGTGATTACTAGGCAATGCTGCCTCCTGCACACTTTTGGGATTAGGTACATTGCAAAGCCAAATTTCTTCCAGGCATTCATAATTATAGCTAAAACATTTGACCAAATTCTCAGCTGATGTGAATCAGCAGAACTCCCATTGACTTCAGTGAGAGCAATGTTACATTGTCAGCTCTATCGTAACTCGCATCAGTGGTTGAAATCCTGAGGGGATTGTCCTCCTGTTGGGAATAGCTGGAATACTTTGCTGTCTGGCCACTCCAGTCCTGCCCCCTTCCCCAACTGTGACTATGGGTAAGGATACATGAGCTATGTTAACCTGAAGACCCACTGAAAAATCTCCCCAAAGGGAAATTACAGACAACCTCAGTTTGCTGTGTACTGATTACACAATGCAGATGGAACTGTTTGGGCAAAAAGAATTGGGCTCTTAATCTTCTCTCTTTTTAAATCCCCTAGTGACACCGCAGGTTTCCTTGAAAAGCTATTCAATTCTCTCTGGGTATATAAATGCTTCCCAACTGCCAGCATTTGTGAGTTGCTAGAGGAGGTATGTCTGTTTGTATGTGTATATTTTAATGGCACAAGGCAGAGCTGGGATTAGGAGGATTATCTGAGTACAAGCCTGACAGCAGTAATAAGGCAGATGAGAGAAGCGGCTTTGTATTGTACAAGGGTCTAAAATGACACACTAGTATAATTCTCTACTAAAGAAAAATATGAAGAGGAAGAGTCATTACCATGATGAAGTAATTATCTTAACTAATTATCTGAATACCCCACCTCTCCACACACAACCTGTTGAGCTAACATCCACCATCACCCTTACCTCCACCACCCACACCAGTGTAGGAACAAAAGCACTCTTCAATCTATTAGTAGAAAAAGAAATATCTGATCATGGCAGGGCTTGAAACAAGGTATATGAAGTCAATGGCAGGACTCACATTGGTTTCAATGGACTTCGGGTAGGGACCACAAAGCACCTTTCATCTGGGGATCTCAGGAAGTAGCCTGCGATGGTGTGACTTGACCTGAGCCTGAATGGTCCTGTCAGACCCGGACTGGGTGTACTTTCTGCACAAGCCCCGTGGGCTTTGCTGGGTTCCTTGGTGGCAGGAGACCCAGTTTCCTCTGGAGTTCCGTGACATCATGGTGCTCAATACACTGGTGTGTGTGTGTTTCCTTGGACCCCACCATGATATCATGATGCTCCATGGCAGGAGGAAAGTGAAGGAGGTGGAGNCCTCCCTTCAAGTACTTAAAGAGTGAGCTCAGGGGAAGAGAGGGGAGTTGAGGGCATGCACTCAAGGGTAGGGGATGGATCCATGGCATAGATCCATGTTATGGACCCTTCTCTTGCTTGTCCACCTGAGCACACTCCTTATGCACCTCAGCCCCCCCAAACTCCTATCCAGACCATGAAGCTTGGATTAATTTCCAAAGTGGCCTGCAGAAGGGAGAAGGTTTCTTGCTCCATCCTAGCCAGGCCCCTTCCTTCTGTTTACACTTCCATCCGTCAAGGGATCCAGTGTGGCAGCAGCCTTCTTTCTGACAAAGGAAGGCTGTATTAAGCACCCTTTCTTTGGAACTCATCGAGTGTCCTGCTGCCCAGTGTCACAGAGTGTGTGTAGAGCTACAGTTTGTACCCAAATCTCCTGGATCCCAGTCCAGGGTACTAGGTGCAACACCACACTTCCTTTCTGACCACCCTTTCAAACATGTCTCCACAGATTGTCCAAACGGACACCCTGGGAACAAACGCATTTCTCTTGTGTGGAACTGCAGTGGTTTTAGGCTGCATTGGAAACATTTAAATCATTATAGAATACTGTGGTTCTCCTATTCCCAGGACATTTTTTTCTGCATTATAAAATGACATCAGAAACACCTGGCAGTATTTTATTTACATTGACAGGCTCCCTATCTGAGAATTGCAACTTCTAGCATTTTGCTGTAACTGCTACTCTTATTAAGGTGGATATAGGAAGTAAAACAGGCCTTTAGGGAGCAAGAAGCATTTATATATTTGCAGCGTATGTTGGAAATCTCCCAGTAACTGGAAATGTACCAGGGTCACTCACACAAAAAGTCAGGCTGGAAATGTCCACATCTGGCAAACGATGAGCTCACTGGCATTGCATTGTATCGAGGGTTTGCTGTGTGAGTTTGAATAATCCAGTCAAAGCCCAGCCTCAATTGATTATTGAAGATTTTTTTATGCAGTCTGACATGTTTCAACATGTAGATTTTCTTTCTTTCATTACTTATGCTCTGTGATGTTACACCAGATCCTGTCCGGCAGGACAAAACAGGAGGTTTGGAAAAGTTACCTAATCTGTTGAATAATCAGTTCTGAAAATCACGCAACCGATTAGGAGATGTCAATTTTCTCATAGAAAAAAGTGTCTGAGGTTGGGTTTCTGTTGTCTTGCTAAAACAGGCTGGTGTTAATTATGGATTGCACTTTGCAAGTTAATTTAAACAGCATATAAATATAGCAGTGTGTAAGCAGTGTTATTTAAACTGTTAAGAGAAGGCACTAGCTACACTAGAGAAAAGAGATTTATTTTTGTAATTTGTGAGAGAAGTGAATTTTGAGGAGGGTTTTAAATAAATATTTTGAGTGCCCAAGTCTTCTTGGCGCTGATGTGATTACTAGGCAATGCTGCCTCCTGCACACTTTTGGGATTAGGTACATTGCAAAGCCAAATTTCTTCCAGGCATTCATAATTATAGCTAAAACATTTGACCAAATTCTCAGCTGATGTGAATCAGCAGAACTCCCATTGACTTCAGTGAGAGCAATGTTACATTGTCAGCTCTATCGTAACTCGCATCAGTGGTTGAAATCCTGAGGGGATTGTCCTCCTGTTGGGAATAGCTGGAATACTTTGCTGTCTGGCCACTCCAGTCCTGCCCCCTTCCCCAACTGTGACTATGGGTAAGGATACATGAGCTATGTTAACCTGAAGACCCACTGAAAAATCTCCCCAAAGGGAAATTACAGACAACCTCAGTTTGCTGTGTACTGATTACACAATGCAGATGGAACTGTTTGGGCAAAAAGAATTGGGCTCTTAATCTTCTCTCTTTTTAAATCCCCTAGTGACACCGCAGGTTTCCTTGAAAAGCTATTCAATTCTCTCTGGGTATATAAATGCTTCCCAAATGCCAGCATTTGTGAGTTGCTAGAGGAGGTATGTCTGTTTGTATGTGTATATTTTAATAGCACAAGGCAGAGCTGGGATTAGGAGGATTATCTGAGTACAAGCCTGACAGCAGTAATAAGGCAGATGAGAGAAGCGGCTTTGTATTCTACAAGGGTCTAAAATGACACACTAGTATAATTCTCTACTAAAGAAAAATATGAAGAGGAAGAGTCATTACCATGATGAAGTAATTATCTTAACTAATTATCTGAATACCCCACCTCTCCACACACAACCTGTTGAGCTAACATCCACCATCACCCTTACCTCCACCACCCACACCAGTGTAGGAACAAAAGCACTCTTCAATCTATTAGTAGAAAAAGAAATATCTGATCATGGCAGGGCTTGAAACAAGGTATATGAAGTCAATGGCAGGACTCACATTGGTTTCAATGGACTTCGGGTAGGGACCACAAAGCACCTTTCATCTGGGGATCTCAGGAAGTAGCCTGCGATGGTGTGACTTGACCTGAGCCTGAATGGTCCTGCCAGACCTGGACTGGGTGTACTTTCTGCACAAGCCCCGTGGGCTTTGCTGGGTTCCTTGGTGGCAGGAGACCCAGTTTCCTCTGGAGTTCCGTGACATCGTGGTGCTCAATACACTGGTGTGTGTGTGTTTCCTTGGACCCCACCATGATATCATGATGCTCCATGGCAGGAGGAAAGTGAAGGAGGTGGAGGTGAGGCCACCCAGATACACTGGGTCTGGGCTCAGAAGAGCCCAGTTGTATTGGACCTAGCTCAAGCCCTAATTTCTGGACCAAGTAGAGCACTATCTTAAGGTGTTATCTAAATCAGTTATAGAGCAGAGATCTGGGAAACTGTGACTCAGAGCCATATGTGGCTTTTAGGCAATTCAAGTACATCTACTGTCTGGGGTTGGAGCCAGGTCCCATGCTGCCTTAAAGGTCCTATGTCTTATTTCATTGCACCTAAGTCTCAGCAGATGAATTGTTGCTGATCCTCGGAATCTCAGCAGACAAGACCGCAGAGCATCTGCTCCACCAGTCAATTGCGAAACAGAGGCATTGGGGAGGGCATTCAATTTAGCTTGGGAGATGCCTCAAACGTGCATGCCACATGCACATGTGTCTTGTGTCTCCCGGCATATGAAGATTTTTTTTTATACATAGGGTATTTTCAGATGTTACGAGATCACGCTCAACCACAGTGAACCACAGTCAATCCCCCGGTGGGGCCAAAGCATCCTGAACGTCTGTTCAGCAGCCGCCAGATATTCACCACAGTCAATACCCACATGGGGTCAAAATCAACCACACTTCCGGAGCTCCCCACCGGACCATCTCCAAAAGTGTGGTCAAAGAGATTCCCAGTGGGAAAGAACAAAAAGTAACGTCTGGACGGCAGTCACCGGCCAGAATAAAAGAAAATGATTCCTAGCTGGGGACAAAGCACGCAGCGGTGCTGCCAGGCAACCAGCAACAACACAGGCACCGGAGGGAGATTTAAAGGGCACACAGCAGCAGGGGGACGGGGCAGGCGGGATGGAGTGAGGCGGAAGGGAGAGG
>QEPC01010849.1:1331384-1371219 GCA_003113815.1 Sphenodon punctatus | reverse complement strand
GGGAACCATCCCCATGCACGAGAAAAGGGCCAGGGAGAGGTGGGTGGATAGAGATGTACTGACTTGTAGGCACTACTGGGCACAACTCAGGGGAGCCCACCCCGTGGAGTGTTATAATCTGGCCCCTGGATCTTTGGTCAGTCTTTGAGCTCTGAAGGAGGATCATGAGGGATTAGCCCCAAATAGTTACTTCCCTGTCGCTAACTACTCTGGGTGCGGGGTCTGACCTGGAGGTGGCCACCAATTCACTGACCTGGAAAGCCCCGAAGAAAGCTAACATGAAAGCCACGTTGAATAGGGAGGCTTCGAATGCATTGAAGCAAACCCAGGGGAGGGAGCCCGCCAGAGCTGCAAGGATCTCTGGGGCGATTGGTAACCTGGAGTAGCTCTGGGGGCTTGCTGGTGTGACCAGGATTCAATTAGTTTGCTCACAAAGAAACCTTGGTCCAAGGGCGCATGGCCTGCTAACTTGTTGGAGAAGGACACAGCAGCCAATTTGTCTGCTGTAGTAGATAGTGTGAGGCCCTTCATGCGCAGCGACATTGCAAACTGCAGCACTTGCGGTTCTGGGATGGGGAAGCCTAGGTCCCAGCCCTTGCGCGTTCTGAATTCCTCGAACTCAGCGAACGCCCTACTGTATACCTCCCTGGTGCTGGGTGCTATGGAACCTTGCACTGCCTCGTAAAGCTCTATTGTCCAATGTTCCACATGTGCAGTTGCATGACCTCGGCCTCCTCGCTGGCTCCTGGTGCCAACAGGCAGAAGTGGTCCATCTGGTGGTGGGAGAGTGTGTCGGCTATGCCGCTGTTGTCTCCCGGAACATGCTTAGATGTAAACAGAATATTGTTACTTAGGCACTGCAGCACAAAGGCCTGTACCAGCCCCATTACTCTGGTGGATTTAGAGGTCAGGGTATTGAGGACATGCAACACTGCTAAATTATTGCACCAGAACAGCACAGCTTTGTTGGTGAAATCTCCAGGCCACAGGTGCACCGCGAGAATGAGGAAGGTGAGATCTCGTGTTATTCCTGCCTCAAACCATGAGGGAGGCCATGGGGCAGCGCACCATTTCCCCCGGAAGTAGAGGCCAAAGCTGAGTGACCCAGCTGTGTCTGACTGGACACGGAGTTCGGCATCCAAGAGCATCCTCTGCCTCCAGAGGCTAACCTCATTGAAGGCGGGCAGGAATCGGCTCCAAATCATGAGGTTCTTCTTCATGTCCACTGTCACTTGGATATGGTAGTGGGGTGGGGGTTGGGGAGGGCAAGTTGTCTGGTACTTGGCCATAGAGCTGGGACAGAAATGTCCGGCCCGGTGCCACCATCTGGTAAGTGAAGTTCAGGCTTCCCAGCAGACCTTGCAGCTGGGAAGCCTATCATCTTGGTGTGAGTGAGGCATTCCCTGATCATCTCTAGGAGGACCGTCAACTTGTCATGGGGGAGGCATGACTCCTCCCTGCCCATGTCCACTTCTATCCCCAGGAATGTGAGCATGGTCACCGGCCCCACTGTTTTTGGGGGTCGAGGGGGACTCCCAGCTCATCTGCAGTGGAGTGGAGCCTCTCACATTTGCCCATGCCTGCGCAGCCCAGGAACAGGAAGTCATCGCTATAATGGATGACAAAACATGACCGTGCTCTGTGGCGGACCAACCAGATGAGTAACGAGCTAAACCATTCAAACGCCGAACAGGAGAGGGAACACCCCATTGGCATGACTTTGTCAAAGTAGAATTTACCTTGGAATTGGAAGCAGGTGGCAGGCAGAAGGCAGCAGGCGAAAGGTGACTTTAATGTCACATTTCACCAGGAGCGCCCCTGGCTGGCCATGTCGACCGCTGCATCAAAAGATGCATAGTGGACGGTGCAGAGTTTCTTGTGGACTGCATCATTGACTGACTCACCCCTAGGGTAAGAGAGGTGGTGAATGAGGCGGAACTCAACAAGGGTCTTTTTCGGCACAATTCCCAGTGGCAAGATGTGCAGCGATGTCATGGGTGGGGAATTGAATGGGCCAGCCATCCTATCCTCCGCTATCTCTTTTTGCAGCTTGGCGTATACCAGGTTCTCCATGCTTCTAATGGATTTGAGGCTCTCCACCCATTTCCTTACCTTGACCCAGACTGCTGGGATCCTAAAGCCCTCCCTGAAACCTTCAACTACATATTGCATCTCCACCCTCAGGGGATAGTCGAGCAGGGCTCTGGCCAAGACCTTATGCTGTATCGGTGTTGGGGCCCTTGCTGCCACCCACACCCTTATTTGTCTGGTGGTCTGCCTTTGGCCTGGAATCTAACCCTGTTACAGTGGCAGACTGGGTGGTTGCCTGAACAGTGGGAACAGGCATGTCAGAAACGGCTGGGGGAGTGAACGCAGCTCCATGACCTGTTCTATTCCCAACATGTTGCCCCCTTGGCAGGGGGTGGTGGTGCCCATCCAACTGAAAGGGGTTGTTCCCACCTTTCACCAAGGTGTGGTCGCTGTCAGTACGAGGGATGTTGCTGACGTTGCTCATACACTTGAGCCAAAGATCTTGAGCATATCTGTCCCACCTCAGCCCAGGGGTAGTGGAGGCTTGTTCCCTAAAGGCCTCATCATAGCACAGCCATGCCCCTGGGCTGCCTGTGTCATATGCCCACTGAACTATATCCAGGTACTTAATTAGCTCAGTGGCATGCACTGGGGCCATCTGCAACATGACTCCCATTAGAACCGAGAAGGCAGCTGATCAGTTGGATCAATTACGGTCTGCCTTGAGCCTTTTAAACGTCTCTTTATTCTTACCCTCATCCTTGGAGTTGGGGTCAGGGAATACATCCACGTATTTGCCCCTCAATATCTTATCCCTGGTGATCTGCATCAAATGTGCCCCAATTGGGGTGTTTCCCTCAGCGTATCCCTCTGCAATGGGTGTTGCCTCGTGCGTTAGGGGGTAGACCGGCTGGTGTGGTGTGGTTTAGTGTCCCGGGTGTGTCCATACTTGGGCTACCTGCTGGTTGACTCAGCTGCAAGCGGGAGAGCCCCGAGGGGGGTGGCTATGGGCCTCCACCCTTTGGGAGTCAGGGCTCGACTGGGCAGGCCACAGCACCCATGAGCCAATCCAGCCCTGTCATTCCTGGGTGGTGCCTCAGTGGAGCCACTCTGGCTGTGCCCTGCACCGCACCAGCTACAGCAGGATTCCCACTCCCTCAGGTGGGTTTCATAACAGCACCTACCTGGGTTTGGCATGGGGACTTTGCGGCGTTAACGGGGGCTGCGCGGGTGGGTTGCTGGTCCTGCCTCTGTGTTGTACACTGGTGCCTCACCCTCCGGCATCCGGGGGTGTCTTTCTGCCATCGCATGCACCGTGGCCTCCAGTGACGCCATCCTCCCCACAAAGTCCTGTAGCTGCTCCAGTATGGCCCATGATGGGTTGCTCCTTGGGCGGTGCCTGGGCAGGGTTTCATTGCCAGGGCTGTCGGGACAATCCATGCCACCACCCCCCACCAATGTGTGTGTGTGCCGGGCGGGGTTGCCCGCATTGGGGGGGGGGTCTGCCCCTGCGATGCCTGGGCACGGGGGGGGGGGAGAATGTGCTGTCTGTCTAGAGGGTAAGCCCATGGGGGGGTCATCCCTGTAGTGTGGGGGGGGGTCTTGCGCACCTCTTGGTGCGCCAGAGTGGCATGGTCGGGGGGTTAACCTGGTGCTTGGGGGATCCTTCCCTGCTCTCGGCTGGGGGCTCTAGTGACCCCTCTCTTTGGGGGGAGTTATCCCTGCTTTGGGGGATGGTGGGGGATGGTGGCGAAGGTTCCCACCCCCGCCTGGACTGGGGGCCTGAGCTGGCCTGATTCTGTGAGGACTGGTGCTCCTTCAAGTCCCTCAAGACTTTCTCACATCCCCCCATTCTCTGCTGCAGGGAGGCAATAATTGCCTCTGCCTGAAGCTGCCTTTACTCCCTGCCCCCTGGTGGGGATTGCCTAGTTGGACCCTTGGCCTGCCCTTTGCCCTTCCTGCCCATTGTGTTTGGGGGGCGCATGGTTGGCAGCGCTCCCAGCTGTGCTGGGTAGGAGTGTGTGTGGGGGGGGAGTGCTCCCCCTCTCCCCCTGCCTTTTAGACAATACCTGGGTGCTGGGGGAGCATGTTAGCTACGCGGCTCGTCTCCTTGAGTATGTTCCATGAGGGCGGGGGGGCCTGTGGGCCGTCTGGGTCGGCTCACAGGGGGGGGGGAAGCCGGAACGGCTGCTCCGTGCTTCCTCTCAGGTGCTCCTCTTCGTTGCGACTGGCTCAGCCCCAGCCGTGCCCCGAAATGGTGCCCACTGAGATCCCATCTCGCGAGACCCAGCACTCCTGGAGCCAGTGGCGGTGGCCCGACATTCCCTGCTTGTCTCCTCCCTTGTCAGGGGCCGCCCTGAAGGTAAGGGGGCATGCGGGGAACGGAGATTCTCCTTCAGTGAATATAGAGAATAAAAGTTGACTATGCCTGCAAGCCTTTTAGTTCAAGTGGGAAAGACCTTGCCGTTTGATGCCAACAGCTATAGGTTCTTTACTTCCTGATGCCCTGCGTAAATAAACAAACTCTATCATGGATTTGCAAACACTGATTTGTAGGCATTAAAGTCCAGACATACACTAATTAAGTATACATGAATGCACAGAAGGAATGCAGATGCAGAGATCACATGTAATTTTTAACTTAGCACACTTGCTTCTAAAAAAGTCTCCCTCACTGACTTGACCAACATCACACAGTGAGTCATTGGCAAAGCTAGGAATCAAACCCAAGAATCCTGGCTAACAATCCTGTAGTCTAAGCCATAGACCTAAGCAGTATACTTGAATCACACTACTTGTCAATTCATGTCAATGGTTTCCTTAGTGCTCCTTTCCCCTACTTGTATTTCTGGTTCATACACACTTCAACAATGGTGAACAAAGACAAATAGATACCACCATGAGAGGTTTTAAAATGAGAACTTTTCCGTGCATGATTCAAGCATTTCTGAACATGCCTAAAAATATAAATGTAAATATTTATGCACACACCTGCAGATTTTTGTTGTAAAATCAACAGAGTTAAGCCATAATGGAACTTTTAAGAGTGCTCCTTAAATATTTGTTTTCAGCAATTTGTTTTAGGTATTCTGCCAGTGAGTTACATTTTTGTTACTTTTATTCACTGCAAGAATGAACTGAAAAGGAGGCTGAGAGTTGCTGTACATATCTAACTCCTGCTTCATAGCCAGCTTAGTTGGATCCATCATTAGAGACTCTCCATAAACCACACCTTGAACTTTGCCCGGGGCTTCAACCACAACACTCTGTCAAGTCTGCAGAAGGCACCTTTACTTCCACCGTTCTTTCTGGCTCTGTGAGAAGGGGTCCCATTTGGATCATCTGGAAAAGCTGCTTTCGGCTGAACTTCTGTAGTTTCTGCTCACGCGTGTTTGTGTAGTAATATGCACACAATGGGTGTTTCCAGACGCAATGGCCCTTTTTAGATGGGTCGTGGTGGTGGTCCATGGGTGTGCAGCTGTGGGGGAAGTGGGGCATGGGGCAGGTGCACACGGGTGCACACCCATCCCCCACACATCACCATGAATGCCCCTGCATGAAGCAACCTGCATTTTTGTCAGTTGCTCTGTGCGGAGGCAATGGGTGGAGGTGCGTGTTACGCAGGAGCGCCCACGCACGCACACACAACCACCCACCCACCTGCTGTCACCTTCAAACAGGTCGCACCCATTCATGTCCACTCTGTGGGCATGAGTGGGTGTGTCTTGTTTAAAAAGGGCCAATGTTAGATACTTGTTTCGGCTTTAAACACACATTCATCCATTTTGTCTGTTTGTGCAGACACACTTCTTTCTGTGTGCGTAGCAGGGGATCCTGGAAAACATGGTCGCAGTCAGCCCGTAGCTGCAGTTTTCATGTAGCTGCTGTCACGTGAAGAGATGTGCACTGCTCCACTTCTAGTTTGGCGGAACATAAATCCTCAAGATTTACACAACCCTCAAAAGTAAGGCCAAAATAAAACATCTGTGCTTTTAATCACTACACTCCTCTCACTTTTGAGAGGGCCAGGAATTGGCATTAAGGCTGCAGTCCTCAATCCATATATATTTATATATTGATGAACACACCCTGCAGACTTTTGCTTCTGGCATATGGCTGGTGGGAGAAGGCTGGTGGGAACCACAAAAACATGGAGCAGCATAGACGCTTGCACTACCAGCCGCACACACTGGATGGCATCCTCCAGTCCATTTCATCATGCAATGAATATGCACATGGTTATTGTTATGTCTAATAACACCCAGTGTGTAACACGCATATACTAAATTCTGAGGAAATGTGTCACCTGGGTCCCTTTCTTTTAATTCAGCCTCCTTTATCTTTCACACAAGCCAGGGCAGAGAAGGCACAAGGGAAGCACCGCACAGAACCTTCCCTTACCATCAGCAGTTGATTGACACTGGTTTGGTTGCACCATACCCGCCTTTCACACAACTTGCTGATAGTAAGAGAAGGAACAAGGTTGCCACCTGGACTCTCCAGGAACTGGAGATTTTTGTCCAGTCTCAAGGCACCAAACGTCTAGAAATTTGGTGTCTGTGACACCAAATGTCTAGAAATTGGTCTTGTGGGACAGTTGTTCTAAGGAGCCCTTGGGAGTTGTGGTGTTTGAAAATTTAACTTTTGTAGTTATTATTTTATTTGCTCAGCCTCAGTATTTAGGAATGACTTAAATTTGCATGCATTTAAGTAAACACATTGGAATTTTATGCAAATTAGCACCATCTAGTTTTCTTCCCTGGGATTGTTGGCAACCCTAGGAAGGCAACATGAGCTGTACTCCAGAATGCTTTCCCAAGTCTTTGTGGTTTGTGTGAAATAGCCCAAAGACTCCTATAAAAGTTTCTTATCTCCAGTCTACCATTGTTTAAGAGAGTCTAAGTTGCACAATGAGGAACTAGCTTGGCCTGTTGTAACTTAGGCCCTTTTTGCACAGACGAGCCCCCCCCCCCCGGTGCTTGGCCGGGTGGGCGGCGTTCGTGCGATCGCTGCAGCGGGTGGGTTGGGGTGCGTGCTCCCGTAGAGGCACTGCGGTCCATGGGTGGAGGCAGCGGCGGGTGGGTGGTGCATGGGCAGCCCGTCCCATGGATACCCACCCCACCTCCCCCCATCTCCCACACATGGAACAATGGGTGTCAATGGTGGATACTCCGGATGTGGAGATGGGGGAGGTAGGTTGGCGTCCGTGGGATGGGATGCCTCAATGGTCCGTTTGAAAATGACCTTAAACTCTATCACACTTTATTCCAAATCCTTGTAAGTTTAAACAGTTTAGACTTCCTTACACCTATCTCTGTGCATGTCATCTCCTCGGAATCCAAACTTGAGATGGCATTTAGAACAGAAACATTACATCCTCAGGGATAGGTAGCATTGGAGCAAGTTCAATAAAAGTGAATAGGACTTATGCTGGTGCTAAGAACCAGCACCGACACTAAATGCCATGCGAGTCATAGTTTAAAAGGTCACATTCAATAGCATGTCTGGCTCCCAGCTGGCATGTGACTCTCTAAAAATTTAAGGTTGCTGAGTAAAATTATCTCCATTGGCCAAGATGAATTTGAATCATCCTAGTTTATCATGAAAAGGCAATTCAGTTCTGTGTCAGAATAACAGGCCTTTTCTTGCCCATACCTGTAATTTGTTCAGTTTCTGGTGTGGTTATCCCACAGTCACACCCTACAGTTGGCGTATAGGAAACAGGACAGGGATAGTAGAATGAATCATATCTCCACTGTCATGAGAACACACTGGCTCTAGGTCCAAATGTGAAAAGAAGAAATACCCATTTCCCACTGTCCCCCCTCCTCTTCCCCTTCTCTACGCCCCTTCCGTGACCTTCAAGCTATTGATCCCCTGGACTTTGCCTCCTCTCTCTCTCCCCTTCTTCCTACACTCTTCTCTTCCTCCTCCCCTGACTCCACTGTCTCTGCTCTCAACGCCTCTCTCTCCTCCACACTTGACTCCCATGCCCCTCTCTCTTCCTGCCCTGCCTTCTCCCACAACCCCCGTCCTTGGCTCACCCCTAGTATCCGCCACCTCCGTTCTTGCACTCGTGCTGCTGAACGACTCTGGCGCAAATCCCATTCTCACGCTGACTTCCTTCACTTCAAATTCTGTCTCTCCACCCTTACTTCTGCTATCTCCCTTGCTAGACAACACTACTATGCCTCCCGCATTGAGTCCTGTTCTCGGGACCCTCGCCGCCTGTTCTCTACCTTTGACTCCCTCCTCAAGCCTCCCTGTCCTCCCCCTCCTTCTTCCCTTTCTGCTCAGGATCTTGCCTCCTTCTTCACCTCCAAGATAGACAAGATCCGCCTCGACATCGCTTCCCACTCCTCTCTTCCCACTCCCACCCCTCTCCCTCCTCCCCCTCCTTCTCTCATGTCCTCCTTCTCCCCTGCCTCCCTTAAGGAAATCTCCTCTCTGCTCTCCTCCTCCAACCCTTCCACTTGCCCCCTTGATCCCATTCCTTCCCGCCTCCTCACCTCCATTACTCCCACTGTCGCCCCTTCCTTCCTGCACATCATCAACCTCTCCCTCTCTACTGGCTCTTTCCCTTCTGCCTTCAAACATGCCACAGTCTCTCCTATTCTCAAAAAGTCCACTCTTGACCCCTCTGACCCTTCTAGCTATCGTCCTGTCTCACTCCTTCCTTTTGCTTCCAAGCTGCTTGAACGTGTTGTCTACTCCCGCTGCCTTGACTTCCTATCCTCCAACTCCTCCCTTGACCCCCTCCAATCTGGCTTCCGCCCCCTTCATTCTACTGAAACTGCTCTCGCTAAGATCACCAACGATCTTCTGGTGGCTAAATCTAAACGTCTCTATTCCATTCTTGTCCTCCTTGATCTCTCTGCTGCCTTCGATACTGTTGACCACTCACTCTTGCTGGATTCCCTTCACTCCCTTGGCTTTTGTGGCTCTGTCCATAACTGGTTCTCCTCCTACCTCTCTGACCGCTCCTTTAATGTGTCTCTCTCCAACTCCACCTCCTCCTCCTTCCCCCTCTCAGTTGGTGTTCCTCAAGGCTCTGTTCTTGGCCCTCTCCTCTTCTCGATCTATACCTCATCCTTAGGCAAACTCATTGCCTCCCATGGCTTCCAATACCACCTCTATGCTGATGACACTCAACTCTATCTCTCTACTCCCTCTCTCTCTCCCTCTGTTCAAGCTCGTCTCATCAACTGTCTCTCTGACATCTCTACCTGGATGTCTCAACGTCAACTCAAACTCAACATGGCTAAAACTGAACTCCTTATCTTCCCCCCTCATCCTTCCTCTCCTTCCTCACTGTCAATAACTATTGATGGAGTCACCATCCTGCCTGTCCCCCAAGCCCGTAGCCTAGGCTTCATCTTTGACTCAGCCCTTTCTTTTAAACCCTACATTGACTCTGTTGCTAAATCCTGTCGCTTCTCCCTCCATAACATTGCTAAGATTCGCCCTTTTCTCTCTGTCTCGTCTGCCAAAACTCTTGTTCATGCTCTGGTCATCTCTCGCCTCGATTACTGTAACCTCCTTCTCACTGGCCTTCCCCGGTCTCACCTTTCTCCCCTCATCTCTGTCCAAAACTCTGCTGCCAGGGTCATCTACCTCGCCAGTCGCTTCGACCATGTGCAGCCCCTCCTCTCTTCGCTTCACTGGCTTCCCCTTCCTGAACGAATCCTGCACAAGCTCCTAGTCTTCACCTATAAAGCTCTTCACAACCTTGCTCCCCCCTACCTCTCTGCACTTATCGCCCTCCATACTCCAGCCCGTGCACTTCGCTCCTCCTCTGTCCCTTCTCTCACCCTTCCACGCCTTCCCTGCTCCCCTAAGCGCCTTCGTCCCTTCTCACTTGCTGCCCCCCATGCCTGGAACTCCCTCCCTGTCCACATCCGCCTTGCCCCCTCCCTTCATACCTTCAAATCTCTCCTTAAAACTCACCTCTTTCGCTCTGCTCTGTCTGACTCTTTATCCTGCTGAGCCACTATTCCTATACCTACGATCGGTTTACCCTTATCCTTGCAACATGGACCTGCCTGCTGTCATTCTCATCGTAACCAAGCCAAGTACGTGCACTTGAGACCTCGCATCTTCATGAATGTTAGACCCCTTGTCTCTCCCTCTGTTCCCCTTCCTAAGTCTCTCCCCCAGCTCCTGTCTCTCAGATTGTAAGCCCTAGGGGCAGGGACCGTGTCTATTTTATTACTTTGTAAAGTGCCAGGTACACTGCTGGCGCTATATAAATGTTTGTTAATAATAATAATAATAATAATAATAATAATAAAATACCATTAATTTTAGGTGGTTTTGGAAAGCTAACATACATTTGTATGTATGATTAGCAACTTTCTTTTGCTGTGTGGAGGAACTGAGACTAAAACCCACCATATTCCCAATTCTGCCATTGCAGGGCCTCCTAACAGCAGCGAACACCACCCTGTAAAAGGAGTATAGCTGTTGCGGCATATGGAGTCTGTAGGAGAGGGTGTAACAAACATTAAAAAAGATGGATTGACAAATCAAAGTTCACCAAGCAGACACTTCCCTTATGAGGTTGTGAGGAGAGAGCTCACAGATGGCAAGTGGACTTTTTGTTTACAAAATGCTATAAAGCAGGATAATGAGGCTCAATTAAGGAAATCCAGACACTCCACTGTGTCTGAGGAAGGATTGTATAGGATTGCCTTCCCTGGGTTTAAAGAGACACTGTCTAGATTAAAAATGCAGGCACCAGCTTGGTCTATGGATTCACAGGGAAGCAAATTTTGAGCCAATGGATTTACAATATAGCTCCTACTGTATTAATTAATTGTCTTGCATTCTTAGTAATCATTTCTATAGTTCTTTCAGTATTCAAAAAGCTTTACAATCCTTATCTAGTTTTTGTTCAAAACAACCTTGAGAGGTCGATCATTATTATCACATTTTACAGATGGAGAATAGAGGCCAAATGACAATGACTTGCACAAGGCCATCCAGTGAGTTCACAGCTGAGATGGAATTTGAACCTGGTCACCCAGATCCGAGACCAACATCATACCCACTATCTCAATTACTAAAACGAATCATTTGTTTTCATTATTTCTGCTGCTTAACCCTCATCTTCTGTGTTGAAAAAAACTGACACTACATGGGTCTTGAGGTAGATTTTTACCCCAGCCCTTTGACACTTACATTGCTTGAATGTGCAAAGTAACATGAAATGTGATGGGGTAGATTTCTACTCCAGGGCTTTGTACACACGCACACACACACAAAAGGTTGATGGTAACCAAATTTTCTTTAGGGATATTGTGTAACTGCGTATAGGTGACAATGTCCTAAAGGGGCAAAGTTGGAGAGCCACTAACTTGCAAGTTTTTGCAAGAGATGTGCATGTGGGGTAGGAAAATACCCCAAGACAGAAGGGTTAGTTATGTTTTGCTCTTCATTCAGTTTGGACAACTGTTTCACCAAAGCACTTAAGCACAAGCCAAAACTTAAGTCTGTAAAAGACTGCACCTGTTCTGTACAGCACTTAACCAGCGACTTAACTTTAAGACCTATTTAAGTCCCATTGAAGCTAACAGGACCTCAACACAACATGCAAGTAGGGTGCTAGAAGGTCTAGAAGGCCTGACTGCCCCAATTCGCAGTTCCCCTGCCACCCCCCCCCCCCCCACACAACTAGCAGGAGGTCTGTGGCCCCCCTCCAAATGCAGAGTCTCTGCCCCTCCACAGCACATGCCTTCAGGTTGCTTCCACTCAGCTCCACTCGCGTCCTTGCTGCCCCTCGCTTGCTGTGTCCTCCTCCTAAACCTGTACATATCTGCGAAATTCTCTGGAAAAGGCAAATTCTGTTTGTCTCTGTTTTTCTGTCGCAAAGAGAAAACTAGGAACCCTGGTTATGACACAAACCCCCTGTGAGGGCATGGGGGGCGGGATTTGTATGGAGGATAGAGGGGGGTGGCTCGACGGTGCTAATTGTTGCCATTTTATTGTATTATATTATTATTACTACATTTGTATTTTTAATCACTGGTGGCAGCAGCATTTCCATTTTAAATGTTTTTGTGTGGGGAAGGCTGGATTCGGACAGGGATTCGGAGTAGCATGGATGGATATGTTGTTATTCTTTGTAAGATGCCCTTAGTATTTTTAAAAGCATACCATAAGAATCTGAGGTATTCATTATTATTATTATTATTATTATTATTATTTATTAATAATCAATCATCATCATCTTGGTTCCTGATGTTTCCAAGAGTGATGCTTATTCAGGACTGACATATGCAAATCCTGTATTTAGTCTTCTTTCCTTGCCTCTTTCTCCATAAATCTCTACCCTCCCTTATTGTTTTTTTCAACCTACCTTCAACCAGCCACACCAATAGTTATGATTAGAAAAACAGTTTCCTCCTTGTACTCTCAAGAGTTCTCCTTAGTGCTGCCTGAGCAATGCATTTGTTTCCTCTGGCCATTTTAAAATGGGCATGGCTGTGGGGGAGGGAGGGGTCTGTGTGTGCCAAAGGGAGTGCTGATGCACGTCTGGTGAGTGTGTGGGGGATCAACGGGCTAGGATGGGTGTGTGCTGGGTGTGCGCCCATACCTGCACACATCCCACTCCTGCCCTCTGCACGGAGTATCCCAGAGCTTTCCTCGATGCTCCGTACGTGAACATAAGTGAGTGGTGTGTGGGTCACAGGAGTGCGCGCTCACCTGCGCCGCCTTGAGACAGGTGCTCGGGTGGGCGGGGGATGGGTAGATCTGTGTGGGTGCATCCCATTTAATAACAGTCTATGGGCATCTTTACTCATAACAGGGATCGCATGTCTGCTGGGGGAAACACGAGTTTGTCAGTGCATTGAGAAGGAGACAATGACAACGTTAAATGGATTTAAATGGCCGCACTCTTTATTCAAATCGGAATTGTGAACTAGGTCGGTGGGGGTAATTGCCCTCAGGCAATTCAGGTCCAGTGCCAATAAACCTAAATGTTTAACCATAATAATCACAGGGGTTGTGGCTTGGATGTGCCCTCCAATGCCATCCCAGATTCTTAAATCAAACGTCTCCCCTCAGGCCTTGGCTAACTGCCTCCGCCAGAGGGGACTGTGTCCTTTCGGACAGGAGTAAGGAATTTTGAGATGCCGGCAGTTTGGGGACTGTGCTTGTCCCTACCGGCCTTTGTCGACGCACCCTCAAATGAGACACAGACCATGGTTGGTTTTAAAACTGGCCGCACTCGTTATTTCACATCATCACGTAAGGCCGGTGGGGTAATTGCACAAACTATTCGGGCCCAGTAGGCTAGCTAATTTATAACTTATTAACTCAAGTACTGACCAGGAGGTGCCATCCAGTTTCAGTACCATTAACAAAACCTTCCCCCTTCGACAGCTCTCTGGTCTAACAGGGGAAAACAGGCCCAACTTTGGGCACGAGTAGGGCGGTGAGTGCCTGCAAGGTCAGCGGACAGCGCATGTCCTTACTAACCCCGCTAAGCCACAACTCACAGTTCATGCTGAACCCGCATTACACTAGGTATCACTTCCCCATCTCTTACGGAGATGACTCTCCCTATCTTATTAATTCCTATTTAGCCTACCCTAGCATACTGGACCCCTGCAGAGTGCAACATTTATTCCGCCCTCTGTTCACCCAAAACAGAACTCCAATTCAGTAAATTCCTTTGAATCACAAATTACCCTATTTATTATTCAATATGATTATGCCAAATATTTTTGCCAATTGTAATTATTAGCTACGTGTCAAATTATTTAATTCCCCTATATATCAACCTATTTAACCTACTCTGCACTGTCAAGGATGCGAAACAAGCGACCCTTTCAACGGAAGGCTACCCGCCAAAATTCCTCTTCGGCTCCCTAACGGCAACCAGTAATCATACCACAGTGCTAGAGGGGAGGGGAGTGGGCTGACTCTCAAGCTCTGCCCAGCAAACTGCTGCTTCTCTTGCAGCCCAAGTGGATCAGCCCCTCCTAAAAGGGGTGGAGCCACTCACTTTCTACTCACGCTTCCATACACCTGAGCTCCTGGGGGTGTTCCTCTGGCAACCTTTCACCAGCAGGAGAGGGCATTCTAGCAAGCCCCCTCCTCCCCCTACAGCAGCCTCTTCCCTGTGTCTCCTCTTCTTCAGGGGACGCTACAAATGCCCCTTCACCTCCATTTTATTTGCGAAGGGGACTTGCCGTACACCCCTATCCTGGGAGGGTAACCCTGGAGCTGGCCGTGCCCAGCCAAGGCACCCGGTGTTGCCTCCCCATCTCTTAGGGAGATGACTAATTCTTAACCACCAATCGATACAGCACTGGACCCCAGTAAGAGTGCGACAAGAACAACATTATAACTGATAAAACAAAACCCATCCCTCGATTCCTAACTTCCTAACCAAAGATCAGCCTAATTATTATTAGAGACACTACGAGGAAGGCGAAAAACAAGAACTCTTATGGTCTAATGTAGTGTTCCTGCGAAAATTCCTTTCTGACCGCAGATGGCAGCCGGATATACCCGCAGTGCCCCTGGGAGAGAGGGTTGGGGCTTGCTCTCCTCACACCGCTCCAACTGAGCGGGAGAGGGCGCAGCTGGCGGGAAGGCCCTCACTCAAATCCCCGCACTGGAAGGGGAGGGGCCCCCAAGCCCGCTCTCACCATTGGCTGGAGCCCCTTGTTGCTGGGCAACGTTGGCCGAGCCGCCACTCCTCCAGTCACAACCCGGCAGTCTGCCCAGCAATCAGTCCCCCGACGGCAAACTTGCCACAGGGGGGAGCATGACCTGCTCCTCCTTGCCCCCTTCCCCACTGGAGTGCAACAAGAGCCCCTGGTGCCACCTTCAGGCTGGCCAAGGGGCTTAATCTGGTGTGTCTGAAGACTGGTGACATTTAGAACACTGATCTAAACACATGTTGGGAGACTGATAAGCCCTTGAAGTGAACAATGAAGCAATGCTATTTGAACTCACGTGTTTTCAGCCAACGCTCCAGGAGCGTTATGTCTTCAGGTCATATGTTGTAGGATTTTGAAGGGGAAAATCAGCCTTCTCACAGGACAGTCCTCCATTAAAGTTATTGTGAGTTTTGTCACAGAGGCCTCTCCCCTCAGTCTGTTTTCTGCTGAGACTGCCAACAAAGGTATTGGTTATGGTATGTTGCAACTTTGTGTGTTTTTAAATGAGCAGTGTTTGGTGTGTGTGGGTGCTGAGTGGCACAGCTGCGGAACACCCACTCAGGTCGGGTGGAATGTGTGGGGAGGGAATTCTAATAGGCAGATCTCAGCATGGCTACCGTGGCAACCACCTTGCACTCTCCCTGCCATGGACCATGGGGGAGGGGGAAGCATGCTGGCCTGGCCTTTGACATGACCCTGGCATGACCGCTGAGGAACCAGGCTCCCCGGTGCTTGTGGCCAGTTCCTGTGACTTGCAAAGGCTGAATCCCATGCCCACAGTGCCTATGAGTGGGTGACCAGTCTGCTGGCATGGCTGGCCACCCTAGTTCATAAGGGCAGAGAATGCATGGGCACCCATTGTCACTCTCTTTTTTAGCTTGCCCTGCATTGCATGTTCTAGATTTCTCAGCAGTGCCATTTGAGTGTCAGGACGCGCACACTCTGGTGGCGCACCTGGCGCCTCCCGCGATAGAACCAGGAACAACGCACTGCCTGCGGCGGTGATGGGGGGACATCAGGGGTGGGGCCCTGCTGTTAACAGCGGAGCTCACAGCCCCGATCTCACAGGAGATGGGGGTTGAGGGCAACGGCGCAGCACCCGCACTAGCCACCAATAAGGAGACAGGGGCCCATTCCTTTAGTCATCCATACTTGGAAAGACTATCAAAGGTACATTTTAAGCATGCACATGTAACCCTCTCGTTAGAAAGAAAAATAGGCTGCAACTGTGCTGAGCCCTTATCTTGCTGCCCACGGGTTGCTAAATAGAGGAATCAAGATTTACCAGGCTTTGTCTCCAAAAGGGACTTTCAACAAATATCTCACCAAAGCAAACTTTCACAGATATCAGATTTGAATAATTCTACTAACAATTTAATATAGTATTACATGCAAGTATCACAATTAAGAATTAGCCTGTGGTTATTGAGGCAATAAAACAAAAACAAAACAAATTTTATAACAAAACCCCAAGATTCAGTGATTGGCCTTTCCTCTCCAAAGGAGCACAGACTGGGTTTCAGCTGTGTCACAGTTCTGCCTCAGTTGCCTGTATGTCTGTGGGACCTGATTTCCTTCCAACTAACGGGCAGATCTTATATCTTCTCCCAAGGCTGGCTAGTAGTTGCAAGATCTCTTCTCTCTGTGTTCTCCTTCCAATTCAACTGAAAAGCAGCTGAAGATGCAGGACTCAGAAGACCAATTTGGGAATACAGATCAGAGAGCTAAATGTCCTGCCTCAAAAATAGGAGAACTGAAGTAATACAAGAGAACCATATCTACACATAAAACCATGGTAAAATCACATCGTACCAGGATTTTACTTAATGGGCATTTTCAGACAAGACGCTCTCCACCCAACCACTATGCATGTTGCAGGGCTTCAGTGTTGCCCTGTAACATGTATAGCGGGTGGGGAGTGTCTTGTCTGAAAACAACCAACATAAGCGCAACCTCCTCCCCTTTAGATTCAGACTAATATGCATCATGCTATAAGCTGGTCAGGGCTTAGTAGAAAGGTGAGTAAAGATTGGACATCTATCTATCTATCTATCTAATCTCATCCCTTTTAAGAGGCCTAGTGCTGATCGAGAGGGGTGGGGCACACTCTGTTTTGTACACCACTCCTCTTGATCAGCACTAGGCCCCTTAAAGGGATACTACCCATTTGGGTGTATGGGTTACACACGCACACAGCTGTGCTGCATTCTTACTCTCTTTATCCAAAAGACATTGAGTCACAAGGCTGGAAGGACCCTCAAGGGTCCTCTAGTCCGGCCCTCGGCATTATTACAGGACCTGCCACAACCCAACCGTCCGCACAGAGAAATCCGCATAGAGAAATCTGCGCAGAGAAATATTCTGAGCATACAAACTCTGAATATTACATGGTCTAATTGCTGCATTCATCATAAAGGACTGGCCCAGGGCAGAATACAAGACAGAATATATATGAAATAGTGCAGTGAATTAAATGCAGCAGTGAATTAAAATCTTGTTAATTATGATTACTTCTGGATGGTAATTATTGCTTTGACTGCCCAGTCTTCCCATGCCCTTTCCTTCTGAAATCATATGCACTGCAGCACCAGAAATAATCCAGAGATTTCCCACACCCTGCACTCTTTTCTCAGCTGGATTTCATATCTCATTATACATAAAGGAGCTGCAAGCATATTTTCACCAGCTCATCTAAAGAATGTGACTTGGACACTGATAACTTTGCAGTGCAGCGTGTTAGATTGAAATCCATGACTTTGTGCTATTATGTAGGTTTATCAGGTGACTGATTATGAGCAGTAGAGGGCAGTAGTGCACACGCATACTTACACACACATGTTTGTTACAATACGAACACGAAACCAAGCATGTTTCCTAAAATAGGTACAGCTAATAGGCAAATGCAAAATCCTTTGCTTTCTTTCAGACTTTTCAATTTATGGGTTGAATTCTCTGCTAGTGAAACTTGGAGAAGATCCACTGACTTTAATTAACATCAGCAAAGACTTTGGACCTACATGAGAAGTACAATACCATACTTAGCTACTCACAGACATAATAGTTTATGAGTCACCCATTCTATGCAACCTGTAAACTCAGACAGTTACACGCTCCCACATATCCACTGTCAAGAATTCAAGATTCAATTCATTCTGAAACAGCCCAAATACATTTTTATGAATAGGGCTCCTATCTGCTACCATGGTAACCTAGCATTGTCCCAATGAGGAGTGAATTATTAATGGTTTTCAGCAAGAGAAAATTCAATATCAGACTCATTGTACACTGCAGTGTTTGATGGCTCTTTGTGTAAACATTGGGAGAAATCTGAAACAATAAGCAGTCCAGTTGTTTCTCTGCTCTTCTCTTTCCTAGATTGTAAGCCCCTCAGAGTAGTTATCGGTTTCTGATTAGGATTGTACAGCACCAGGTATATTGCAAGGGCTATGTAAATAATAAATAATAATAAACTGATGTAGGCAGGTACAAGTGGAGTGAAGGCAGTGGAGCTGTACTTACCTACAAAAGGGTGATAGTGAATGTCTTAATTTCGTTTTGGTTTGACCACACTGTACCTGTATACACACTGCCTTTTCACTTCTACTTTTCCTTGCTGTGGTGGCCCACATACTCCAGCTTTTTCATGTGCGTATACAGGAATTTGTGTCATTTTGATAATGTAAACTATTCCACAGCTCTTCTCTACCCGTCTTCATGCTCCAGTTGTTCATTAATATGCAGGAGAAAAAATAATAATCAAAGTTAGGTTTGATGAGCTGGGCTAGAAACAGAATACTGTGGGTTTAGGATGGGCTTTGAATTTTCATCAGCCGACGATATTGGCAAGGCTGTCCATCACAGAACTGTAATGAGCTCACCGGAAAAAAATGTAGCCCAGGAAGTGGAAAGGGAACCTGCATTGCTTTGCAGAGCCACCTGCTAGTGTATCGCTTGTCAACAAAAAGATTCAATGAACTGAAGAGCAGTCAGCCTTGCGGCCAGCCATTTAAAGCAGATCATGCTTCACTGCACCTTGACAGAGAGGAACGAGTGTCCATGTCACTGAGAAAGCTTCAATAATTAATGAAAACAGGAAGAATACCAACCACTTCCCCCCAAAATAACCTAGGCAGCCCAGTAGCATGACAGGCTACTTGGAGAGACTTAGGCCTTGTTCGGACATGATTTCAAGAGCATGGTGTTTTAAGAATACTGGAAGTAGCTGCCACATGGTATCTTACCCCTCAGAACCTCCTTCCTTGGACCCTTTACTTTTATTTATTTATTTTTATTTATTTATAATAAAATTTGTATGCCACCCCCTGCTAAAAGCATCTTGGGGCGGCTAACGACATGTTCAAAACAGATTAAAACAAATAACTGCAAATACAATTATAATTGAATAAAAAACAATTCAACCCCCTACCCCTCCCTAATCCAACCCACCCACCCCATCTCCCTCGGGAAAGGCACGGCGGAACAGCCAGGTCTTACATTGTCTACGGAAAGAGGGGAGGTCGGTGGTCAAGTGGACCTTTTGACATTGTAATTCCGAAAAGTGACATTTCAGAGAAAGGCACAGAGAACCAGGAAGTATTAAGCAGCAAACGTTTGTGGGATTTCTGAAGGCTTTAGGTGTGTGTGTGATTTACACATCTGATGCTCACTGACTACTATGGGTGTTATTACATGAGACAGGGCCCCACATTGCACCCCCCCCCCCATTTGCCCTGGATTTACCTACCTGTGTGAAGGGCAGCCAACAGATGTTTGCCCCAGTGTGGGCTGGGGCAGCTCCACATGGCGTCATCCCAAAAAAGACAGGGCACACCATGTGGGATAACCTGGCCTGAACCGGGGTAACGTGCTGCCCTGGGGTCGTGTCCCATCTGATGGGGGGGAGGAAGCATGGGCTCTGTTCTCCACCATATAGGGTAAAAAGTAAAACAGATGTGCGGCCGATGTGGTGGATCTCTGACCTGGCTCAGGGTGGGAAACTGCAGCTTACATGGCCAGGGACGGGTCAGGGCACAGAACTAATGTGCCCAGAGAGCCATCCTGCTGCCCACACACTCTAGGTAGGGCAAGGAGCACAACAAATGTACAGGTGGGCGGTCTCAACCACCCCAGCTCCCAGTGCCCCACCCCCTGCCATGATGGACAGCCATGATGGACAAGGACAGGCAGCCATGATGGCTGGCAATGGTGGCCCCTGACCTGCTAGCCTGCGTTGGATCACATGGGCGGCCCTTAGCCTGGACTGTGACCTTTGAGATTTTTCCAAAGACACAGACTGGGCCAGCCACCTACCTGCCCTGGGACAGAAGTGGGCCATCATTTGGCGGTGCCACAACAGACAGGGCAGCAACTCCCAGGGTACAGCGAGCCAAAGTGTGCCTACGCAGGCCACCGGCACGTCTGTTTTTACCCAGAGTTGTGGTCACAGCCTAGAGGTGGAGGGGTGTGTGTGGCATGTGGGCAGACGACAGTCACGGGAACTGCTGGCCTGTCTGCTGGGGTCCTCACAGAGCCCACGTGAGGCAGATGTGGAGGGGGGGGCACAGAGCAGCTCCGGGGTTGGGCGGGCTCCCACAGTGTGTGTTAACTCCCTATGTGGCAACTCTGGAGATACTACCTACGCCTCTTCCCCTCCCATCACATCTGAACACGGCCTTAGAGTGCAGAGTCATGTGTACAAAAGTGCTTAGCAGGCTGTAGTATATTATTATCATCTCATTTTTTTCCACACTGCACATGTTCTGTCTCACTAACTGAGGGAATTATTCTACATTAGGCTAACAAAATGAGAGAGAAAATCTGAACTCATGTTTACCTTCAAGGGGTGAAAAAAAAGCAATCCTTTGGGACTGAAGTCTCAGGCATCCAGGAATCATGTGATATGTGTTCATAGTCTGGGGATTTTCACTAACGTTTGGGCAGGCTACTGAATGTGGTGTTCCAGATTTAAACAGCTATCTGTAACACCAGGAAGGGGAAGGAATTCGTTTAGTGAGTACAAGGAAATATAAATAGAAGTAGTGTGGAATTGAACAGAGGAAACTTTTGGTTGAATATCCAGGGGAAAAACCATAACGCACATAATTATTTAATTATTCATGAAGAGATCCATTAGGCTGTGACATAGTTCCCCAAGGAAAATGAGGGAAGATTACTTGATGGTAAACAGGACAAATCACTCAATAAATACACCATAGGGAGCAGTTCTTGATTGGTATGGGTGATGGATGGATGACCTCATGTATCTGTTTCATCTAATTTCTTTGGGTACATGATCATTGCACATAGGATAACTGGTAAAAGGTAGGTCATCCATCCATTTCCTCCATGCTCCTCACTGTGATATAGCAGCATATTCGAAAGCCAGCCCTGTACTGGCAGTGAAAATAACTCATTTTGCATAATTAGAGAGCATCTCAGATAACCAACATGAGGCAAAAATGGTCAACTGCATAAGACTAGGAAAGAGCATGAACTATAGTAGTCAATGCATATTAAATAGTATGGATAACAGAATAAAGGTTAGACGGAAGCATCTAGTATGATCTGTATAACACAAGCCACTGAATTACCTCCACTTAATTTTATATCAAGCTTGTACTTAACTTTTTACTATATAGAAGGAAGTCGTCAAAGCCATTGATCTTAAGACTGCAAGTGATAGAAAAGCCATCGTCTTCTTGGACAGTCTGTTTCACTAGCAAATAGCGTGTGGCATTCGCCACACCAGTGCTGAAACAAATAGGCATTTTCGTAACTGCAGAAGTTATTCACATTTTTGGATAGGCCACAGAGTAAGTGAGTAAGTCCAAGGTGGCCAACTAGTAAATGTGGCCAGTCCAATGTGTGCATGCCACAGACATGTAGCACACATGCAACATGTGTACACCTCTTGTTCACAATGTGTGTGCACGATGCACACCCCATGCAGATACTGAGCATGTGCATTGCACATATGCACTGTATGTGAACCCAGCATGTTCAGCATGTACACACAGACCTTGGATTGGCCCCTACATTCGTATATCTGTTTAGTTGGAAATTTCATTTTGGTCATTTGTAGGGCTGTGCGAACAGAACCGAGTTCGGAAATTCGGTTCGGTTCAGTTCAAAAATCGAGTTCGGTTCAGAAGTTCAGTTTGGTCGACCGAACTTGTCGAGTTCGGTCAAATTCCAAACTTCCAAACTGAGTTTGTACATTCAAACCCGGTGTTTTAAGCTGTTTTTGGCCTTCTGAACTGGTTTGGATTCGACCAAACAGTTCAGTTGAATTCAAGTTTGGTTCAGAAGTTCGGTTCGGTCGACCAAACTAGTCGAGTTAGGTCCAAACTCTGAACTTCCGAACCGCGCTCGCACATCCCTAGTAATTTGATTATTTTGGTATGTCACATTACTGCAGTAGCACAAATAGTGCCAAAATGACATAACTGAAATGACCAAAACTATCTGACCAAAAGATCCTGAACAGACATAGGTTTATGGAAATGAAGCACAAAATGAATAGCGGGTCATTTCAATGGACCTGATTTGAAGTGGACAAAATTGTCTAACATGATATTTGCCGCAGATGTTCATTTCAGCTCTCGTCTTTAGCGAAGGTCTGAACAGGTTAATAAAAGATGTGCTCAGGATTCAGACACACAGCAGTAAGAGAGCGGGGATTCTCCTTTCTTCATCACTGTGAAAAGAAACATAACAAATCAAATTGCACACAGGGTGGGAAAAAGATGCAGAGAAATGCTGGTGAAACTCCTCTGAGGTTTGGAAGCATGAATATTCTTTCAGTCTGTCTATTGTTATTACTATTCAAAGCCCCAAAGGGAATGAATCTTTTGAATGATGGCTGGCTCACTAATGCTACGGAAATCCTTTTAATGGAACTCTATATTATTGGCAAATGGGACTAGGCCAGGTCTCTCATTTGATGTGATTAATACAGTTTTTTGCACACATTCACTCCTTTATGAATGAGATAAAAATAGTGAATTGCCCCAAGCACCAGGAGTCTTTTTTAAAGAATAAAAATGGCTTCCTTTCTTGCTGGTATTCCCTGCCCCCATCCCTGTTATTAATTTTCACATCTTTTCTCTAGCTGGGAGGCAGCTACAATGCTCTTTGAACAGGTCTGCAAGAGTTAAGCTGTACCAGAAAGCTCACATCCCCATTAAAGGTGGCAGGGAGAGCTGCCAGAAATCCAAGACCTGGAATTCATGCCCAAAATAGGACAAAATATTATGACTGCAGTTTCATTTATAAGACCTAGTAGGACGTCTCTGAGGAATTTGCATGCATTTACAAGGCATTCCACTGCCCAGGAATTCAACAAACACCCCATGCTAAGTAACAGATTTATGTTGCCTTAGAATAAATGGCAAAATCTCTAATCTTTTCTCATACATATCTGTCTCTCTCTTTCCCGTCTCTGTCGGTAACCCCTCCTCAGATGAAAATAATGAAGTTTACTTAGTGTTGAAGAGAGCAGCCATTACCTTTGCCTGCACGCTTCATTTCTCACAAGCAATCCCAGTGGGAGTCAATAGGACTGCTAGCATAAAGACATGCTGCTCATACAAGTGTAACCCCACATGGATTAATTAGGACTGTTCCTTTAAGGAAACTCTTTGTGCAGAGCTATAGGCGATGGGTTGCATAAATTTGCATAACAGAAGATATACTCATGGAATTTTCCATAAATCAAGGCAAGTCAAGTGGCTGTGACTAATGCTCAGCCGAGCTAGTTGAAGCCACTAGGTGGGGTTTCATTGTGGGCAGAAGGGCAGAGACTGAGGTTAAATACAGATGTGACAGTGTCCCACTGTGGACCGCTTTGTCATGCTTTGGACAGACCTCAACTGCACGTCCGTACAGACGTCACTGATGTTTACTTGGGATCACCCAGGACTGTGTTGGCAGCTAGTCTAGGCTCTGACCTCAGGAAACCTCTGAAGTCGCAGCCTGGGCTAAGGCCCACTCACCTGGGCCAAAGTGGGCAACAGTGAGCTATCATCTGTTTGGGCCAACAGACACAACCTGGGTCAGATATAATATGGCCGGCTACCATGACTGACTGTCATTGGCTGCCATGGCAGTCTATCATGATGGGGGTGGGACGCTGGGTACAGCATGGGGTTCGGACCAGCCAGCAGCACGTTGGTGGTTCTCCCCACTCTCCCTGGGCCCCAGCTGCAGGCATATCTGTTATACGGCCTGACCTGGCCTGGACCGTGTCCGCTGCGGCTTCCTGTCCCAGGCTGGGTTGCCACCATACAGCTGTCCTTTCTGTTTTTACCCTGAGAAGCTGAGGTGACTGAGTGAGAGCTGGATGCTGCTGCCAATATTCCTAATTCCAGGCCCTATGTAACCTATGCTGCTGGGTTTTATAGGAGGTCCAGATCATTGCACTGGTTAACAACAGTACTGCAATTGCTTAGACCACAGACCTTTTCACACCCTTTGTGGAGGAACTATAGTTGTTGGACTGAGGTGGACTTGTGGGTTTGGAAGAATCACTAAACATCTACTTAAGAAGGAGTAAATACCTTTATGCAATCTTTGTTAAACTGTTGTTTTTGTTAGAATTGTACTTGTCTGTCAAAGTTTGCTTCTGAACAGATCTTTGATACGAGTCCCTAAATTAATATAGCCCCTTCTTGGGGTTACATAAGCATGGGCATAATTATAACACAGGACAGCAATATCTTTCCCTTCTCCCTCCACACCTATAGACACCTGTAGGCAAGAGTTGGAGAACTGGGTATTTATAGGGGTGGATCGTTGAAGTATCTAAGGTCCTATATAGTACGCTTTACTGAATTTGTGTTTGGAGCAGTAGAGAGGGGTTTGTCAGAGGAGCTGTGTAACAGGCCCCAACTCTCTGCCTGACCCTGTCTTCAGCACTGGTTAGGTTAACCTGTTGACTAGTCTTACCTGCTCTAACAGGCAGTGGTCCCTGAGAAACTATCTGCCCATTAAGATGGACAAAAACAGCAAATCCTCTGCACCTTTGATATGCCCTTTCCTTCCCTTACCTATTCAGGTTGTAAGGCATGGCATCAGGAGAAGAAAGGACTGGGTCTGGAGCAAAGACAAGGTGCATTGGTGATGGTGCAGAGACATCTATGGCTCCAGAGCTCTGGAGATGCTGGCTCAAAGCCTGGTTCCTGAAAGGAGGTTACTGTGGTGGCCCTGCGTTTCTAGGGATTCCTCCCTAGTGTTGGAGGAATGCGGGCTAACTATGGGAATGTGGCTAGTCTCTGTGCCCAAACAGTGCATAAGGAACATCTTGGGACAGGAAATATGCCACACAATGGAAAGAGGAGAAATTACAAATCTCTCTCATAATATGAGGGAAGGAGTCACCAACAGCTTATGACAGGAAGATTTGGAAATCAAATTAAAAAGGAAATACATTGCCTTGCACAACTTCTCATTGCCTTTGGGATTTGCTGACTGAAGACGTCACAGTGTTGAATGACTATAAGTCAGTCCTGACTGCCTCAAAATACACTTGCACATTCAGATGTGTGTTTAAATCACACAGCAGCGGCGGCAGCATCGTGTGATTTAAAGCAACGCGCACGTCCGGGTTGGTGTGAATGCACCGAGTGTGCACATTTCAGCATAATGCGAACTGTTGGAGTGAGGTTTTAAAAGCTGCTTAGCTTTTAAAACCGCACTCCAACAGTTCACGTTACGCTGAAATGTGCGCACTCGGTGCATTCACACCAACCTGGAAGGGCGCATTGCTTTAAATCGCACGATGCCGCCGCCGCTGCTGTGTGATTTAAACGCACATCTGAATGCAGCCTTAGAGGAAACAGAGGCAAATAAACTCCAGAACAGTCAGCAACAGAATCCTATTGTCCTCTACTTTACGCAGTGAGGAGACACTGGGGCATTATCCTCAACAACAACACATGCCTGTCAGGCATCCAACCTTGTGGCACGGCTGGGCCACGGCTTGCCCAGGGAGTCAGAGGCCACTTTTAGACATGCGTGGTGCACACACAGCATAAACTCCCACTGCATGTAAAAATCTTGCGTGTGGAATTTAGATGCAACATTTCATGCGTTAAAGCCAGTCGCACGTTCTTTTAAAACCGTGTATTAAATACCTCAACCTCGAGGTATTTAATTTGAAGTTTTAAAAGAATGCACGACCGGCTTTCATGCACAAAATGTTGTCCATTGTGTCCATTAGCAGGAATGTCAAGTTTGTAGGGCAGGTGAGGTGCATAGGCGGGTGGCTAGGCAGTGGTCAAGTACTGTGAGGGTGGTCTGTGGAACATCAGTACACAAGAACTAGAGTCAGGGCTTATAGTCCTGGCCAGCACCTGGGTCAATAACTACATGCTCCATCTGAAGTAGAGTCTAGGGAAAGGAGTTGGGGCAGACAAAGTGAGGTAAACAAGTAGGGATTTAGGAGTGGGCAAGGAGCAGAAGGCTGGGAGTTGGGTGAGGTGAGTCGAGGACACTGTCTGTTTGCTCAGAACAAAGACTTGGTGTGACCAGGAAACTAATAAAGGAGTTCCTGACCCAAGAGGGTACAGGTCCTCAGCAGCCAATCGGGTAGAACAAGGCAGGGCTTCTAAAATCACTACAGGACTATTTCTTGACAGAATGGCCCTGTGACAGTGTTCTGACTTAGGGACTCAGAAAACTTGGGTTCAAGACCCACCCAATTCAGGCTGCACCCAGGTCCTCACAGTGCTCCTCAAATTCATGGCCCAGTTCACAGATCTACCTGGGCTTGCTGTTTTTGCCTGCCTCCTGCTCCTGGAGGGAGGAGACCAGAGGGTGACTAATGAGATGATAGCCCACTGCAATCCAGGTTCAGTCCATGCAGCCCCAACTTAGTCCCAACCCCACGCACATGTTTAGCATATCCAGCCTAATAAATGGGCAGGCCCCTGAATGTATTCCATGTGCTTTCAGGCAGACTCACTGGAAGCGCCAGTGAGAGTAAGAACAGAGAGAGGGGCAGGAAGCAGTTGCTCCATGGATGCTCTAGGATTTGCCCCCCTCTCCCCCGTCCTCCAAACACTATGTTGCTGGTGGACCTGTATGCACGGAGGCACTGCATGCAACCTGTTTGATGGGACGTGGACACGAAGGCTCATGGCAAGCTCTGTATGTTCTAGGACCCCACCGTGTGTGGAGACTGCATGTCTGGTGGGGGTGAGCACCTAAGAAATGGGCAGGTGGACACCCACCTAGTGTGGGCTAATGTGGGCTAACATCTCAGTTGCTAACATCCAGAGTCTGGGCCAGTGGGATGTGGCTGCAAAGAGCCACGGGTCATAGGTTGCAAAGCTACTTGTGGTTTGGGTGCAGCAGTCTGAAATTATTTTTTTAAAAATTTTTATGGTGTTAGTTCATCCAGTATTGCACATATCTCTGCTCATTCGATTAATTAAAAAGCCAGTATATAAAAAAGGTTGTCCATCAACACCCAAACATTAACCCACCTCTTTTCAATAGTCTAAGAAAAAGCAATTATTGCTAGTTATGCAGGATAGGAAAATGGAGCAAAATTGAATGCTTAATGCAATAAAAGCAGAATTGGGTGTGAATTTTGCCTCTTTAAATGCAAGGAGTAATTACAGGTCTAGTTGTGTGAATTCATTTCTCTCTATTGAGTCTAAAAATACCCCTAGAAGAAACAGAAACCAACTAAACAAAATGCAGGTGGCTTAGCGTGCGCACACACTTTATCCTGATTCCGCTAGAATCACTAAGGGGGGAAAGAGGCACGTCCATTTTAGCTGCCTTTTTGTAGCTCGCATACAGTAGATCTCTTCAGGGCTGGATACAAAAGAGGATTAATTGAAAAGGCATTCAGTGTCTCCTTGTAGCTCACCACAAATCTGCGCTAAGATTTATCAAGAGATCAGCCTTGTCCATGGAGCAGCAAAGATTAGCTGGGCTTTAAAATAAAACTCTTTGGAAAAGTTCACTCAAATTAAACTGTCACATATTTATTTATTTATTTAAATTCCTTCCCATAAAACTCAGGGTGGTGTACATTCAATATTAAAGACACAAAATACATTAAAATACATTATATGCAACCTCACCACTGAACCTACCCACCCCAACTTCTATTCCTGCCTGTCAAACGTTTTGCCAAAAAGAAAGGTTTTATACTGCCCCTGGCTATGCTGGGGCCGACCTCTGGGGGAAAGGAGTTCCATAATACTGGGGGAGCAACTGAGAACACCTCTCTGTGGGCCCTTGTCATATGAACAAGATGGGCAGGTGGTACCCATAAGAGCGCACTCATGGCTGACCGCAGGGGTTGCAGAGGAGTATGGTAGAAATGGCGGTCTCTCAGATATGTGGGGCCAGTTAGGGCTTTAAAGGAAAAAAACTCAGCACCTTGCATTGTGCCCAGAAAGCTACAGGAAGCCAATGCAGACTACAAAGCACCAGTGTAATGTGCTCCTGGTGACCTGTCCCTGAAAGCCACATTCTGCACCAGCTGCAGCTTCCAAACAGTCCCCAAGCGAAGCCCCATGTAGAGTGCTTTGCAGTAATCAAGCCTTTAGGTATTGATGGCATGGATGGATGGTGGTAGACAGATCTTAATCAGAAAAAAGGGCTACAGCCTCCTCACCAGTTGGAGTTGGTGGAAAGCACTCCTGGCCACCATCGCAACCTGATGTTCCAGGAGCAGCAAAGGGTTCACAAGCACTCCAAGGCTGCAAACCTGAGTAACCAGAGGGGGCTGGACACCTTCAATGAAAGGGGTCCTAATCCCCTCCAATTCACAAGATTGACCGATATCATCACTTCAATCTTGTCTGAATTCAGCTTCTATTGGCTCACCTTCATCCAGTCCCCAACAGCTGCCAGGCATTGGGAAAGCACAAAGACTGCAAGACCGGGGTTGGATGAAAAAGAGAGGTAGAGCTGCGTGTCATCAGCATTCTGGTGGCACTTCACTAGAAACCTCTGAATGATCTCGCCCAGTGGCCTCAGATACACATTGAACAAAAGGGGAGACAAGAGGAAACCCTGGGCCTGCAGGACACCACAGGGGAGGTTCTGAGGGGACAACAAGCAATTTCCCATCACACCCACTGGGACCTCTCTGACAGGAATAAATGGAACCACTCAAGAACAGCCCCATGAACCCTTGCCAAGTCCCACAGTTGTGTCAACATCTCATGATCAACTGTATCAAATGCTGCTAATAGATCTAACAAGATCAACAGGACACAAGTGCAGACTCCGTGCTATGTCCCAGGCAAAAACCTGAGTGAAATGTGTCCAGGAATCCAGTAGCACTGAGATGAGCCTGAAGCTGCTGGGCAACCACCCGATCAATAACCTTCCCCCAAAAGGGAACAAGGTTAGAGACAGGATGATAGCTAGCTGGGGAGTCAGTGTCCAAAGATGGTTTGTTGAGCAAAGGATGGACAACAACAGTTTTAGTTGTGTCTGACAACCTACCCTGCTGAAGGAAGGTGTTGACAACCCTAGCCAGCAATGACTCCAATGGCTTCTGGCTGGCTTTTAACATCCAGGATGGACAAGGGTCTAATTTACAATTGATTTCCCACATTGCTCCAAGCACATTGTCCTCATCAGTGGGTGACACTAACTGAAACTGATTCAGAAAAACAGGACATGGCTGAGCTTCCACAACACCAGACTCTGACTCTGCAATCAAAATGGCAGCACACAAGTGTGATGAATACAAGCAATTTTGTCTGCAAGGTAATTAATAAAAATGTCACTAGTTCACAGTGGGGACGGACCAAATTAATCAGGCCATACACCACCTGGAACAGCTCCACAGGACAAGTCTTCGTAGATGTTATGATAGTGGAGAAGAAAGCTTTCTTCTCTGCCAACACAGCCATGGCATAGTTCTTAAAAAATGATCTATATATTGGTTGGTTTCAGTGCAAGTCCAGTGCAGCCTGTGCTATAACCACCTACCCTCACACTTCAACTGCCTCTAGTTCCCATATACCAGGGAGACCTATGTTGTTACAATGGTGGGGGTGGATGCCTGGGTGCAACTGTGTCAATGGCTGTGGCCAAGATGTCATTCCACAAGGCAAACAGGTGATCAACAGAGTAGCCGTCAAAGCTAGTAGGTAAATCCCTCAGAGTTCTGGGACCCAATTGGATCTATTCATCTCTGGGGGCAAACCAACCTAACTGGTCCACCACCCCATTGGGACATAAGAGGCAGGGATCTGGGCCACCAGAAGGTAATGGTCCAACCACGACAACAGTGTTGTAACGATACCCCCAATAATCGGAACCCCTGTTTCCAGGCCAGTGCACAACATCAAAACCAATGTGTGTCCCACCTCATGTGTTGGGCCAGATATTACTTGGGATAGACCCATGGTTGTCATGGAGGCCATGAAGTCCCATTCTGGCCGCAAAACGTTAGTCTCAGCATGTATGTTGAAGTCACCCAAGACTACAAGTCCGAGCGACTTCAAGACCACCTCTGAGACCAACTCAGTCAGCTTGGTCAGCGAGTCTGCTGTGCAGCAGGATGGTCGGTACACCAGCAAAATCCCCAATCTATCCCCGGCCTCCAACACAAGGTGGACACACTTTATATTGGTCAGATGAGTTAGGCACTAGATACCTTAACAAGGTCAGGGTATCTTTACAGATCACTGCCACTCCGCCCCTGGCCCCCAATCCTTATTTGTGGGAGCTACAACTACAAATGGAGGTTAGTACTGAAGGCAGGATGGACTCCCACTCAAAAGAAGCCCTTGCCAGGAGTGTTTGAACAAGAACAAAATCCTAATGTAGCTGGGGGTCTGTGCTTTCCTTTGGTAGCTTTGTAGATAAACAGCCTAGGTGCCCAGGAGTTTCAAGAGACATAGGATAAACTTCACAGGCTTAGCAAATCATTCAAGGAAGCGCACACGCACGCACGCACGCACGCACACACACACGCATGCACACCCACACGCTCGCGCACACACACAGAGGAACTTGTCAGCTGAAATAGCTACAAGATGTTGAAATCTGTGAGTTGCTCTTTCTTTGACCCAGGTTTGTGTGACAAATCCTTAATTTTATATCCAGTTCAGAGGGAGTTAGGGCAGTGCTTCTCAACCAGTGGGTGTCAGGAGAGTCGTAGGTGAGTACTGGGAGCAGCTTGGGGGTCCCACAAACCCTGAAGCAGCTGCATTCTGTCCTCTGCTGTGTCCCCTCCTATCACTATTTTTTTCCTGGCTGATCATCATGACACAGAGGGCAGGAATAGGGAGAGGAAGGATATGCAGCTTCATCACCTCTCTGGTTCCCACTTCTTCAGGTTGCCTCATGCTGGCTCCCTCTGCTGCTGGAATCATGCCACCCCTCCCCCCCCCCAATCCCCTGATACTGCTGTTGCCATAATCGTTTGGAGGTTTGGGGTGAAGTGCCATCAGCATGCTGATGACACCCAGCTCTACCTCTCTTTTTCATCCAACCCAGGTCCTGCAGTCTTGGTGCTTACCCAATGCCTGGCTGCTGTTGGGGACTGGATATGGGTGAACTGGTTGAAGCTGAATCCAGACAAGACTGAGGTGATGATGGTTGGGTGGCCTAGTAGCCTGGAGGTGATTGGGACTCCTGTAATTGATGGGGGTCCAGTCCCCTCTGGTCACCTGTTCACAGCCTTGGAATGCTTTGGACCCTCTGCTTCACCTGGATTGTTAGGGTCTCTAACTCAGAACTCCCTCCACTGTGTCAACCCAATGTCAGTACCATGCAAGTACGTAAGGCTTAGTTAATCAAAATTAAGACCACTGCAAGATTGGATACAAGAGTGCAATAAAACAAAAGATAAGATAACGCTATTCTACCTTACTAGATGAGTTCTAAGATAATCTTACCCTATGTGTATGCTTAAAAGTTCAGATCTCAACCAGCTGGAATGGCTGGGTCCAGCTTCTTGCTTCTGTTGCTGAGTTAGTCAGTTCCAGGATGAATGAATCTCTCTCCTTTGTCTCTGATTGCTTTAAATAGTTTTTAATGGCTCTTCCTGCCTTTTGAAGACTTGTCATTGGCACATACTGCATGTCCCTCATCTGCATTTCTTAACATCTGCATTGTTGAGCTAATCTCCTCTGTTGATTTGCCCAGTCCCTCAGACAGCTTGTCTGTCTTTAGACTTCCAATCTTGTCATTTGGATTTATTTTTGTTACAGAGCTCACAACATATTTACTCTCATTCCATAGGATTTCCATACAATATTTCATCACAGATGTATGCATCTCTTCTTTCTGAGTTGAAAAGACACAAGACATGGGACGTTTTTAGATGAGCGTGGCGGCGCCCGTGCTTGTTTTAAAAAAAAACACCGGCAGTCCATTCTACACGTGACGCTGCCACCGAATACGCGCATGCGCAGGCGATGCGCATCCATTTCCGCCCACGAACTGACCGGGTCTGCGATCCCAATGGACTGCTGGGTCTTTTGAAAAACAAGCGCAGGTACCGTCGCGCTCATCTAAAAACGGCCATGGTTATACCATGTAAATCTAAAACAGTCACACCATACACCCACACATATATCACAAAGCCTTAATCAGTCTGGGCCTTACATATCTGAAAGACTGCCTGTTCTTCCATGCCCAATTTCAGCCCCTTCAATTGGCCGGGAGCGCCCTTCTGTGGGTAACATCTGTTAACCTTGTACATACAACAGGGACTCATAAGGGGGCGTTCTCGGTTGCTGCCTTGATGTTATGGAACTCCCTTCCCTGGAGGTTCGTTTGAGCCTGGGCCTGAGCAGCTTCAGAAGGCGGTATAAGATTTTTCTGTGAAAAAAAATTTGGTGGGTGGGGATAGGAGTGGGTTTGTTGTGTGGTTTTGGGGTAGGATTGTGAGAAGGACTTTGCATGTGGGAAATTGGTGGTTTTGCATGGGTTGGTAAGGAGTTATGGTAGGAATTTAAGGATATTTTTGGTATGAGTTTTAATATTTGTATTGTTTGTGAGTTGCCCTAAGCCTTTGGGAAAGGAGGCATATAAAATTAAATAAGTGAATAAATAAGTAGCTATAAATAATCAGCTTCCGCTGCTGCTGTGCATGGTCACTCATAGTCCTGAACATTTTTAAGGTGGATCCCAGTTTGTTTGTTTTAAAAAAAATGTTTTAGTGGGTCTTGAGACCTGGTGAGTTAGAATACCCTTTATTAAATGAAAGGGAATCATGGGAAAGGCAGTGACAGCTTGTGGGGGATTGGGATTGTCAAAATTTCACTAATTCAGCATCAGCCTTAAGCTGTGTTAGGCCCGACATGTTCAACTGCGCTGATTCTCTCTGTTGTGGAACTGGTGGTGACTGAACCTGAGTCCTCCGTGCATTCACTCTACGTGCTTGTGCACAGGGGGTGGGGCAGAGCTAAGGAAAGCATGCATTGCAGTCTCATGGGCATAGAAGACCTGTAAGTGAGGGTCCCGAGATGGACACATTGTTTTCCTTTAGACCAGCCCTGCTTAAGGGCTCCCAGAAACAGTAGGAGGAATATTTCCTATCACACCTCCAAGGCCCTTTTCAAATGCGCACGGGTGTGTGGGGGGATGGGTGGGCAGTACAGTAGGTGGACGGTGCATGGGGGTGCGTTCCCATGGACCCCCACCCACCGAGCATCCAGCACTGGCGCCTGTTGCTCCATGCATGGGTGATGGGTGGAGGTGGGTGGAGATGGGTGTTACGTGGGAGTGCACACCCCCACCCACCGGCCACGGCGTTCCTACGGACACCCACCCATCCCCCACGCACCTGCCATTGCATTCAAACAGACGCCCCCCCCATCCGCACACATGGATGAGGAGGGGGGCATCCATTTGAAAAGGGCTGGAGTCTTCCCAAATTCCAAGGTCTGGAAGCACCATTGGGGAAAGGGAACGATATGCCTGATGAGTATGGAAACTAATCAATCCAGCTTTCCAAAATTAAATCAGCAGAAAGACAGAAACATTCTCACTGCTTCCAAACAAAGCTCAAATGTCTGTTTCCCAGGCAGATAATTAGCACGAGCAAAGGCAATCAAGTAATCAAACCCCTTTGATGTTTGTTTTTACTGATGTTTATTATTATAGATGTGTGTGAAATTAGATAATACTAGTGGAGGGGATTTTAAAAACCAACAGTTTAAGGCTGCATCACACAGCAACACATTAAGGTGGGAGCAGAGCAAGCCAACAGAGTGTGGCCCGGTATGGGTATCCATGGGTACTGGCGGCCATGTGAATGGCATTTCCTCAACACCAGTACACATAGAATTTTGCTGCAGGGATGACACTCGGGGTGGGCTATTCTCGTAAGTGCTATGCTGTGCAAATTTAGCCAAACTGTTTCCATTTCGCAGGACTTGAAATAAAAACATATATATTTATGTAATTATGTATGTTTAGATGATGCCGTATGAATAACATGAACTTCTTTGGTTTTCAAAGTTTAATCTTTAATGCTGGATCAGGTTAAATGCGCACAAATTCAATAACATCCAAGTTCCGGAGGGTACAATCCAGTCTCCATTGAAGTCAATGGATTGCCATCCACAGGAGAATGGAAGACAGACCACGTCTCTTACATATGCCTTTTATTAAAAATATGATCACATATCTCAGTATGTTTAGTTCTGTGGGAAAGCCCTTGGCTTTTTCTTCCAAGTTCAAGAAGTCTGTTGGAACCCATTAATTGCTAGTTTTGCTTTTCCAGCCTAGGAATGTCAACAAGATGTCTGTGCAGCAGGCCATTTCTGACTTTTGCATTGAGTTGTTTATGGACCACGGATCAAATGTATTGATGGGCAAATGCTATATTGGTAGTGGCATGGCCAGAAATGGGGACAGAAAACAGAAACTGGCTGAATTGGGAGTGAACTGACCAGAAAATGGGTGTAAGAAGTAGTGTAGTGTCACGTGTGCCAATTTGGCATTTAGTGGGTGACTGTCAAAAACTTGGCCACGTGGGCAGCGTTTTATGTGAAAGTGGGTCAGAGCTAAGCTAAAGGTGAAGCTCCAACAGAACTGAGGAGACAAGGGGCAAAGCTGGGAGTGCATTGGAATGCAGACAAAGTCACGTGTCTGGTAGCTCTGACAAAGCTTTGGTGCCACCCGGAAAGTTGTATACTTGGATTATGGAACTTCCTCCCCCTGGAGGTCTGCCTAAACCTGAGCCATCATTCTGTCAGGTCTGTTATTTGATGGCCCCAAACCAAACCAAGGTTAATAAAAAAATTAGGGTAGTTGACACTAATGCTTTACTATTTGTTTACCACAGTATGTGATCTTTCAGGGACATAGTATACCCAAATGGGGTGTTTGATTAAAATGTTGTCTTTCTGATTGAGGATTATTAAGATTAAGATTAAGACATTATTAAGATAGCCAAGCAATAGTTTTGGAATAAGCAGAAGTAAAAAAGTAAGATATGGTTGAAACTCTATCTACTTTCTGGACCACATTTGGGCTGCATTCACACAAGCCTTTTCTCCTGGCTCTTTAATTACCCAAAAGGGTAATAGAAGTGAACCATCAGTCACATGTTATCAGCAGTGAGCGGGAGGGGCTTAGCTCAATTGTTAAATCTCTGTTTGCAGCTTGTCAGTTGCAGGTGATTTTGGACTTGCTTACGCAGGGTCTTAGGAGCTAAGTCATTTACATGAGCAATAAAAATGCAGGGGAAGCAATTTGTGCCACATTGTATGTCTCGTGTAAATGCATCATTGGTACTCTTAAAAACATGCCTGATTTTCCATTCACAAGCTGGAAAATGGAAAGTTAAAAGGTCTAAAGGATGAATCACAGTTGTTGAAGAGTCATTAGGGCTGCATCTAGGTATGTGGGGACTGCATGATCGCACAGGGGCCCAATTAGGTGGTCAGATATGCAAATTTTAGAGGACACTTACGAGAAATACAGGTTGCAGGGATGCAACCTGTATTTCTCATAAATGTCCTCTAAACTTTGCATATCTGGCCACCCTCGGCCCACATGAGCTCCCCAATACATGGGTAAACTTGAAATGACAACTTGAGTGTGAGAACCACTGGTGTAAAATACGATCTCACAGAGTCTCAAACACAGGAAACTATACCTGTGAAGAGCCTGGTGTGTGTGTGTGTGTATGTGTGTGTGGTCCATCTTAGCCCAGTATTGTCACAACCTGAGACGGCAGCCGGGTCTCCAGCGGAGGTCTCATGCTGGCCCTCCAGGATCCCCAGCAGGGGCCTCACCCAAGCGTGCTACCTGAGATCCTGAATTAGAGATGGCAGGGATTGAGCTTGCAAAACATGTACTCTACCACCTGAGTCATGGCCCACCCCAATGTGGGTGGGACTCCTCAACTCATGGGCTCCATGAATGAACCAAAAATAACATCAGCAGGGCAGCAAGCAGCACTGGCACAACACACAACTTTGCAGGGTCTGCAATTTAGAGAACTCCAACCCCTTAAGTCTTTAGGCAAACATCAAAAATTTGTTACGGTAACATTTCCCCCTTCGTAATGGCTGAGTCAGTTTGTATCTGTGTGGGGGCCAGGAAGGCAGGAACAGTCCTACCAGAAGAGGGTCTCAACTCGCCATTTTGCACAGGGCCCCAGCTCCTCTGAGTAACAATATCAAAATCTGTCCTGAAATGGAATCGTTTCAAATTTGCCTGGAGTATTTGTGTTCTAATATTCCACATTAGCTGTTCCGTTTCACACAAAATGGGCTTAATTTACTCAGTGCTGTTTTTTTCTTGTTTTCTCTTTTGAAAGGAATCACTTGGGAGGTGTAATTAGAACAAAGTCGAGCTTAGTACGTTATCTGGGTTGAAATGCTCTGCTTTTTAGATAAATTTGTCACAGAAATTGGCAGTAATAGTGCAAATGTTTATAGAGTCTGACACAAAGTCTAAAAGAGAAACATTTGGCAAATTATCCACAAGTGCCTAAATTAGCAGAACGAGCAGATAATAAAGGCTGGATTATCAGCCACTGTGGTCTTGCACCAGATTAACTCCAGTAAGATCAATGGCACTACACTGGTGAAAAAGTAGAATGGCCATTTGGTGAACCAAGCCCCAAGACTGCTGCAGGGCAGTGGCATAATTTGGTTCTCATTTACACCAGTGTAAATCCAGGAATAACTGCACTGAGAACGCTGGGCTAAATTCTCTTCAGTTAGAGACGGACGACTGCTGACTTCAGTGAAAAACTATATGATTTAGATAAAGGGAGAATTTGCCCTAAGCCAACTTACATTTATGTAAACTGGCTATATAAGAGAGATCAAAATTAGGCTGCATTTATGTTTTCCCCCTTATAAACTTTTACTTGTAAAGTTTATGAATCAGATTGGGATCCCATGTGGGAAATGAGAGTAATTCTTGTGCTCCCTGATTTCCACCACTATAATGGAGTTCAGCCTGGTTACTTCTAGGCTGTTTTTACACGAAGCCCCCCCCCCCCCGCTTGGTATTCGGATGGGTGGGGGCATCCATTTATATGGCCGGCAGTGGGTGGGGGGGATGGGTGTCTGCTTGGTGGGTGTGTGGTGTGCTCCTGCTTAACACCCACCTCCACCCATCACACACCTATCTCCACCCACCTCCACCCATGGAGCCCTCCGGAAAACAGGAGGAGGCTACCTGGGTGGAGGTGGGTGGGTGTCCATGTAAATGGACACCCACCCACCTCCACCCACCGCAGCCAAACACCTATCCCCCCACCCACCTCCATCCGTGTAAAAACGGCCCTAGTTTCCACATTGGATAAGAAGTATCTGTCTCCCTGCCTTTTTAGTTACACTCAGATCCCAATTTTAATAAGGTAGGAATGTACATTAGTGATGGTGGTCTAAAGGGATTCACACAGAAACAAATGCAATAAGGAAATGATGTTTAGATATCAAAACGCAAACAAAATCAGGATGGAATGCAATTGTGCCGTAGGGACAGAGAACTATTATTACCTACACACTGCTTCTCTCTACCTTATTTTCAATTTCAAGAAAAATGAAATGTACTGACTTAAGTTGCTTTTTGCTGTGTCTGTAGTTGAGCGAATAATGAAGAACATGATATATGGATCATTCTGTTTGTTCCCCATGAGATTTCTGGGATGCAGGAGAGGTAAAATTCATCAAGGTCTGACACTATGATGTTTGAATCACTGTAAGCTCTCAGGCAGGGACCGTGCCTATCTTATTCTCTGTAAAGCACCAGGTACATCGCTGGTGCTATATAAAAGTTTATAATAATATAATAACAATAATAATAGAGAATGGCTCTACTGCCCTGGATGGCATTATGTATGTTACATCAATAGCACGCCAATACTGTTTTCTTGAATAACAGTCAAGATAGAAAAAGGGCAGAAATGTAAAATTTGGCTAAAGCTAAGTCATGTGATACTTTCAGTATTTGCCCTTATTTTAAATTAGTGTATGGAAGGCTCCAGGGCTATTTAAGGATGATAAGAAGTGACACCCTAGCCTGCCACTACCAGCCCAAGATCAAAGATAAAAATATAGATGCCACAGACGTCCTGAGGTCTCCTTCTAGGTTTCCACTTTGCAACCCTTATTTGTATGATTCCCATACCCAAGAGATGTTCCATGAATAGGAAATGACAAGCAGCCTCTGGCTTAACAGTGAGAGATATAGGGCAGACATGTGGCTTGTGAGACAGCTCGAGTAATTGTGTTTATGACAGTCTTCTGGAGTTCTTCGATTGACTCAGTTTATTTCCGAGACCAATAGCTTCATTTCATTTTCTTTAAAAATGTAAAATCTTTACTGAAGTGTCAGTGACATGAAAATACTTTATGGGTAAAAACAGAAGGGGCAGAGGCAACCTGGCCTGGTCTGGGTTGGGAAGCCATGGCAGACATGTTCCTGACTTGTTCGGGCTGCAGAACAGACATCCCCGTGGCCGGGGAAGGGTGGGGAGAACCACCACCGTGTGGCGGGCCGGTCCCGCTCCTGCACTGCACCCAGCACCCTTCCCTCTGCCATGATGAGCAGCCATGGTGGCCAATGACAGCAGCCATGGTGGCCCGGGGCTCTGTCTGCTGGCCTGAACAGACATGATAGCCCATGGTGGCCTGCTTTGGCCCAGTTGGGTGGGACTTAGTCCAGGCTGTGACTTCAAAGGTTTCCTGAGGTCAGAGCCTGGACTTGCCTGGGTCAATCATGGGCCAACATCTGGTGGTGACTGCACAGATGTGAAGGTGATGTCTGGGCCAAAATGTGGTTGCTGTCATGTCTGTTTTTATTTATTTATTTATTTATTTATTTGAAGCCTTCCCAGAGGCTCAGGACAGCTTACAACAGATAAAAACATTTAAAACTAATTAAAAAAAACCCTAAACCCCCTAAAAATATATCCACTCGATTCCACCTCCCTACCCAAGCCCTTCTTACATCCCTACCCCAAAGTCACCCACCACCTCACCCCAATCTGCTGTCCCAACCTGCCAAATGCCTCTTCAATTAAAACGGTTTTACACCGCCTCCAGAAGACGCTCAGGCCCAGGCTCAAATGAACCTCTGGGGGAAGGGTTGTCCGAAAGAGTTTATCCTGTGTCTCTGTCACAGCTTTCAGACAAGGTTCTGAAAGTACCTGAGAAAAATACCTCCATGGAAGGCAAGGTTATATTTGTCTCAAAGCTGAGAAAACTGGGGCACAGGGAATTTTGGTGACATGACCAAATCAGTCAGCAGTGATAGAGCCAGGAATAGGACTCAAAAATACTGACTCCCATTTAGTAAAATGGCTAAAACTGCTAATGGCTACATTCTTATCTCTAGAAAGCAATCTTGGTTGCAGTAAATTCAGCTGAACTAAGTTGGTTATCAAGTTTGGTTCCAGAAATACACCTAGGCCCCAATCCAAGATGTGTGAGCACACACTTTATATTCCATGTGTAATGGATGTGCACAGTGCACAATGTACATGAATATACATTGTGCACACATTGCGCATGCTGAGTGTATGCATGTTGCATGTTCTGAGTGTGTCTTGGATCAGCCCCATAGGCCACAATTCAAAATCCACTTACTCCAGAGTAGCCCCATTGAAGTAACTCCTCTGGATTAACTAGTTTGTGGATTGCAATCATAGGGTGATTTCAGACGTAACG
>QEPC01010849.1:1299164-1326315 GCA_003113815.1 Sphenodon punctatus | reverse complement strand
GCAGCCTGGGAGGGGGAGGGGGGAGGAATTAATTGTATTTCATTGATTTCAATGGGGACACAGTGCCCCATTGAAATCAATGAAATAAAACCGGTACCGGATACCGGATTTAATCCGGGAATCCGGTTCTTTGAGAACCGGAAACCGGTAAATCCGGTATCCGGTAATTACCCCGGGGTCCCACCCCTACTAATAATACCCCTCCCCCCAGGATCTACCCCTGCCTGTTAAGTGCGTGGCTGAATAAATAGGTCTTACGCTGCTTCCGGAAGATGCTCGTTCCAGGGTTTAGGCAAACCTCCTGGGGAAGGGAGTTCCAAAGTTGTGGAGCAGCCACTGAGAATGCCTCTCTGTGTACTCAGGTCGTATGGACTTGGGCTAATGATGGAACTTGCAAGAGGGCACTCTCGGCTGGTCTTAGAGGTCACAGAGGGACATAAGGAGGAAGGTTATCATTTAGATATATAGGATCCAGGCCGTTTAGAGCTTTATAGATCAAAACCAGCACCTTGAATTGTTCCCAGAATGCTATTGACAGCCAGTGCCAGACTCTGAAGCACCAGTGTCATGTGTTCCTGGTGACCCACCTTCATCAAAAGGTGGGTCACCATATTCTGCACAAGATGCAGCCCTCAAACAGTCTTCAAGGGCAGCCCCATGTAGAGTGCATTGCAGTAGTCTAGCCTTGAGGTGATGAAGGCATGGATGATGGTGGCCAGATCCCTATCTGAAAGAAAGGGAAGCAGTCTTCTCAACAGATGGATTTGGTGAAAGTCACTCCTGGCCACAGATGTGACCTGACTATTTTAGATGCAGCTTAACATCCAGGAGCAACCCAAGACAGTGAAACTGACTGACCAGGGGAGGCTGGACCTAATCGATGGTGGGTGTCTGAGCAGGTGTGGGCTTGTCAGGAGTAAGTCTTTGCAGGACCTGCACCATTCAATCACTTAGTAATTGGGAATTAGCATAATCTGTATTTATTTACGTAACATAGTCTTGTCTCAGGCCAGGCACCAGACCTCTGGCCATTCACATTCACGGTTCTCCATAGATACAGGCCTAGCCAGGCATCAGGCCTCTGGCTGGCTTGCAAACACTCACTCTCATTTTGTCAGGCTTCTCAGTCGCCATGCTTCATCTCAGGCCTCCGCTCTCTGGCAGAGATGTTGCCTCTTTGGACCCCAGACAACTTCTGACTCCTGCTTCTGGCTTCCTGCCTTATATGCAGCAGGGAGGGACGTGGTTTCTGCTTCCCTTAAAGGCACTGCAGCCTTTTTATGTTGCTCCCTGCCACAGTGTCCCAATCCCCCCAAGGTCACAGGACCGGTCAACCAACATCTCTTCATTCTTGGTTGGATTCAGCTTCAGTTGACTCACCCATATCCTGCCCCCAATGGCAGCCAGGCACCGAGTAAGCACCAAGACTGTAGGACCTGGATTGGATGGAAAAAGATAAACTGGTTTGGGTGTTGTCTGCATATTGATGGCAGTTCACCCCAAATCTATGCACAATCTTGCCCAGCAGCCTTACATACACATTGAACAAGAGGGGAGACAAGATGAAACCCTGCAGGACCCCCCAGGAGAGGGAGAAGGAGGGCAATGAACAATCGCCCAGCACCTCCTGGTGGAACCTCCCCGACAGGAATGAGCTGAACCACTCAAGAGCCATCTCACGAACTCCAGTCACACCCAGCAGGTGTGTTAGGATATGAAGCCGCCAAGAACAGCTGTGCACAATCTGGTCCTTAAGCAGTCTTCCTCACCTCCGTGGTTCTGTTATACCCCAATGAGATGCAGGTATGCTTGTTTCAGTTGTCACTGCAGTATTAACTTTATTTAAAAACCTTTCCTCTGGCAGTGTTGTTTGGATGAGAAATTGGGAGTATGCTGGGACACTGGGAGAGGTTGGGGAGAGGAAATTAAAATTAGTGCTGAAATGGATAACATTTTTTTTTATCCATGGTTAATACCTAGTATTCTGGATAGTTTTGTGGTTATCCAGCAACTATCAGGTTACCGCTAAAGTTAACCGTTAAACTGGAATACTAAATATTACAGCATTGCCATTTACTACACAATCAAACCAGGTTTTACTGGAGGGAGACAGTTAAAAAATGAAAATATAAAAAATGGGCAAAATGTAATTAAACAATGGGGTAAATGATAATTTGGTAAGCAGTAAATAAAACGGTAATTTGATTAACCAAAAACCTGCCAGATGTTAAATGGACAACATTTGGCATATGACTGGATACAGGTGGATATACCACAACATTTTTATTTATTTACCCTGCCCTTCTCCATAGACAGGGCAGCTTACAACATTAAAAATATAAAATACGATAAAACACAAAAATCTCTTAGAACCTCAACATCACCCCAACCACCCACTTACCCCATCCTTTATTCCCACCTACCTCTCATCAGTCCTTGACCGCAAGCCCCTCTCCCCAATCCCACCCAACCCTATCCCTGCCTGCCAAACGCCAGGCCAAACAAAAAGGGCTTACATCGTCTCCAGAAGATGAACAGCCTTGGGCTTAGGTGGACCTCCAAGTTCTAGTTAGAATTCCCCACTGAGTTTGGATGACCTGCATATTTGCATGCGCAAGGCATTGCAAAGAACATTCAAGTAGGAATCCAGCTGTGGATTGGCTTGGCCCAATGCTCTGACTTCTTGTTACTCTTACCGCCACTTTTCTGTTCCCTTGTCTTGCCCGGCTCACATTGTTACAGCATGCTTTTTAAAACAGCTTCATCTCTCAAGCTTCTTGGGCTAAGCCCTAGGAGCAGAGACCTGTAATTAATGATTATACAGCGCCAGGAACACCACTTGCATAAATAAGTCATTAATAACAAGAACTGCAATCCTCAGTCCACTTGAGGATTGGGAATACTCTGGAGTAAATGCTACCAAAATGAGATAAAGCCTTGAAATGGGAAAGAAATAAAAGAACTGGGGCAAAAGCAACCAAGTAATGCTGGAAACGTTTAACAGTCCTGGCCTCATTTTAACAATCTTGGTCACACAAGCGCGCACACACAAAATCTTTTCTGTAACTTCAGATTCAGAACTCAGAATTTCTTCCATAAATGATTTACACAGTAGAAGGGGGATAATGTCAGATTTTGATGGAATATATTTAGATCTTAAAAAAAGGTCACATCCGGATGAAGAGGGACAGTTGAAAGATATGAAACTTGCATTATTCTGAGGTAAGAGCACTGAAACTATCAAAATGACTTTCATTAGTTAAAGACATTGGCTTAATGCATGTCCTATTAAAAAATTCAGGAGGCATTTCTATGGCTGCAGCCCAGGATAAAGCTTGGCAGAGAGCAAACAGCTAGTTATAGCTTCTATCATCTCCTCTGAATTGCTCTGCTTCCCACAGAAGGACTTCACTTCGATTGATTACCTGTGGGCCACTGCTATCCAATTAGAATAGGAAACACAAAGGAATGTGTCACAATGCAGTGTAATGTTTTGTCTTAGATGCACCTTACACCTCAAATTGACCAAGGGCTCCATTTCTCAAAGCAGTGAGCTGCTTTTAGATGAGCAGGTCGCTGTTGTGCGACCCACTCGCGCAATATTTCGAAATTCCACAATGTGGGATTACGCGAGACAGAAGTAGGGGATCATGCGCATGAAAGGCGGCCGCGCATTATTTGCCGACCATGAATTAAATACCTCGATGTGTACAGTATTTAATTCGCATTGGCAAATAATGTGCAACCGCGTGATCCCCTACTTCCGTCTCGCATAATCCTGCATTGCGGGATTTTGAAATATCGCACGAGTGGCTCGCACAACGGCGACCTGCTCGTCTAAAAGAGCCCTGAGTAAGTAAATTTATTTAGGCATTTAGCTTGCGCCATAGCCAGTGTACAATCAAACAAATGCATACATAATACATAGTGCAGAAATTAACATAGACAAACATTTAAATAATACACTTGGTCCTTGAGGGGAAAAAAATATAATCCTAGAAAAGCCTTGACCCCTGCACAGTAGACAGTCAAAGGTTTTCCAAGTGCCACTTAAAATCACACTTGATCTCTAAGGGGCGATACTAGAGTCCTAATACATCAGAATTAATAATAATATGCCTTGCCGTTAGCACTGATGACACCTAACCCCCAGGACCTAAGTCATAATCATAGCAACACATAGGGTATTTTCAGACGTTACGAGATCACAGTGAACCACGGTGAATACCCACCTGTGGTCACTGTGTCTCGAACGACTGTTTGGCGGCCGCCAGATGTTCGCCATGGTCAATACCCGCATGGGGTCAATTTGAACCACGCTTCCTGGGCTAGCCGGGGGAATGTCCCGGGAAGCGTGGTCAAAGAGATCACCAGCGGGGACCAAAAAAAAGTAATGTCTGGCCGGGCGCCACGGCCCGGGATCACCGGCGGGATCCCGGCCCGTGGCGAATTCGGCCAGACGCGGCAGCCGCATTGGCCCCGCCGCCCGCCCATCTCCCCAGAGGGTGGGCGGCGGGGAGCGTGGAAGGGGCAGGGCCGTGCGGCCGCACGTTGCGCCGCGCGGCCCCGCCCCCTCCCAGATTCCCTGCCGGGATCACCCGGCACGTCTGATATGGAGTAACAGGGTGACCCTGGCGGGGGATGGATGGGTTGTTTTCGGTACGGGACCAAGCGGCCCCGTAACGTCTGAAAACACCCATAGTTTGGAAAAACAGGAGGCCTTGTCCTTCTCGGGGCTTGAGCTGGCACACTTGGCCCCTGGGTTACACCTTGCACTAAGATCTTGAGAAATCACTCAACACGGTGTGTGGGTGCAGTCCCCACTGAAGTGAATGGGACTTGTACCATTACAGTGCTTTGAGGTGTGTATCCTAGGTTCACAGTTCATAGCAAACAGAAACAAAGCCATTCCTCCTTCCTAGATCTACCACGTGAGCTACTGAAAATTAGAACCAGTCTTTGTTTGGTGATCTTTAGGGCTGTAAGACTCACCTCTTCCCTCTTCATCAAGACTCATCTGGAGGAAACTTGGTTGGAGAATGGAGGAAGAATGAGATGAGAAGGTCTTTAGGTCTGTTACTTTTAAGTTTGTTTTTATATATTTTGTTTAAAGCCTGTTCATCAGATAGATTCAGCCCACTTTCACTAACTGAGGGGTCAGATTCACTCCTACAGGCGCAGCTGGAACAACTTCTGATGAGCAGCGGAGGCTGCAACGGGGAACAAAAGTCTCAGGGAAGGGTGAATGTCGATACCAGTTTTGGCCTCCCTGCGTTCCACCAGGGGACAGCAGATCTAAATACCCCAGAAAAACGCAGGAACATCACACATGCACTACAGCTGATCTGTTGCCTCCATTTTGTGGTCTGTGCTGTTGGCTAGTGGCTGTGGGTTTGCACATGACATTTTCCTTTCACCACTAGTAGATTTTTCCACCACTGATGCAAGGTGGTGTTTGAACATGAATTTGAGAGGCACCACGGCAAGTTCTAAATGAACAATCAAGGAGTGTCAGAAGGCCCAGACATCCTTATATTCTTTCTGGATGCACCCTATGCAGTATCATCCATGAACTCCAAGCTTGGGTTCTGGGAAGCCTGTGTCATCAAATAGTGATGAGATGAGGGTGTACATTACATACTAAATCAGGGGCTTAAGTTATAGACTTGGCCTAGCTAAGATTTGTAGACCGAACATTGGATACTGCTCCAGCTTTATGTATTCTAGAAGCCATCAGGTGCTTCTGCTGCATAGGGATGGGCGAACAGAACAGAGTTTGGAAATTCGGTTCGGTTCAGTTCAGTTCGGAAATTCGGTTTGGTTTGGAAGTTCGGTTTGGTCGACCAAACTATTCGAGTTCGGTCTGAACTCTGAACTTCTGAACAAAGTCCAGAAATTCAAACCCCATTGAACTAAATGGAATATTATCTTTTAGGGATCGGCGAACAGAGCTGAGTTCGGAAATTCGGTTTGGTTTGGTTCAGTTCGAAAATCGAGTTCGGTTTGTAAGTTTGGTTCGGTTGACCGAACTGGTCGAGTTTTTTCCGAACTCCGAACTTCCGAACCGCGTTCGCCCATCCCTACTGCTGCACTGCTTTTAAATAAGACCTGGCTCCCACCCTGTCCCCCGTGTCCTCTCCTTGCCCCTCTTCTTGCAATGATTGGCGGGCTGGTAGCTCTGTCATCGCAAAATTGCTTTTATTTGCTGGATTCCTGCATAGGAATCTATGGGCCATCTCCCCAGCCCCAACTCTATCCAGACCCCACCCCTAGACGGAAGTAAGCATGCATGAAATGGGCAAAATGTGGGTGAAATTGCTATCACCTTACCTGTGATTGCTATCGCATGCTCTTTTCACTCCACAGTGAGTCCCTACAGTTGCCTTCCCCCCTGGCCAGGACAGCCCTCACCTGGTCCTGGCTGCCACCATTTCCCTCCCCCGGTCCCCATGTGTGACATCCGTGACCATTGCCATTGCTGCTCATGCATGCACGGCGCAGAGTCCACGGGCAACTGATTTGCACATGCGCAGAACCAGTGAGAAAATACTGTTTGTGCATCTGCAAAGGCTGAAAGTAATTATCTGTGCCGGATTAAGCAGCAGCACATATGTGATAAGCAATGGCAGCAGCCAGAAGAGGGAATGGGAGGGATGCTGCGGTAGCAGTGCTCCAGGGAGCTTTATGAGGCAGGGCAGCACCCTGGAGCCTGAATTTTAGAGCTACCCTGACCCTTGTATTTTGTCAATGCTGAATAACTAATATGCAAGTTGCACTACTTAGTGTATATCACTCTTTTCTTTGGACTAGACACATTCATTGGGAAATGGAGATGCATTCACTTAAATTAGGTCAGATTTGGGTTTCGTTTACACTGGCGCCAATGAAAAGTAGCTCTATAAATATCATCTAAACTTTCAAATGAATGCTCCCAAGAACAGCATTCCATCCCACGTCTGAAATGGATCGGTGATATTGGAAGTTATGTAGTGTACACACCTGGGTTCCTTTGTAATCTTTCCAGGATGCCGGTTACCTAAGCAACCTGTTTTAAATCAATAGGCTATGGCTTTGCACTATCCTATCAACAAAAAACGTATCTCAGTGAGGGGTTCTTTGCTTTTCTCTGCTCCCTTGAATGATCAAAAGCACATCCTTGACATGGAGGAAACCCTTCTGGGATTCAGCTGCCAGCACTCAATCTCTTTATTGTGCATTGTTCTGTATAAATAATGCAGAATTGATGTGACTGACTTTATTATTTTGCAAATACTCTGGTGAGGGAAAAGGGTGGGGGACTGTGTTGCAGCATCCCATAATTGAATCAGATATGGGCTTGACATTCTTTACATTGAACTGTTGAGACAAAGAATCACTCCCCAATGTTGCATCAGTGAGTGACTGATACACTCACAACGGAAACCTTAGTAGATAGACATTGAAAACTCTTTTATTGTATTGTAGATGTTGCAGTCACTGGATGAGGCAGGATAAACTCCAAATTAGTGAGAACATAGTAGAAACCCCCCCTTTGGCAGGAGGGGCGGAATATCAAATGTTTTAATAAACAAATAAATAAATGAATGAATTAAATAAAATAAATCCTAGAGCTTTCTCTTCACCACTTCAAACATGAAGATGTTGGTAGAAGTCCAGCCTCATCTGATAGTCCCACAAGTGGCTGAAGATGTCATTACTGGGGAATCTGACTGACCCTCCGCTGTTTTTATTTAGCCTCTTTCCAATTCCTGGGTTTGGCCCACAGTTCCAGTCCTGACCCTCAAGCACTGAAAGAGTGAGCTCATGAGGAAGGGAACAGAGATGAGGGCAGGCATTCTATGGCACTGATCCATGATTTGAACCCTTCCCTTCCTTCCCCTATCCTGAGCACTCCCCTGGAGTACATGCACTCCCTAGTTCTGTCTGGCCCGTAGAGTTCTCAGAGTGGTTCATGGTAAAGAAAAGGTTTCCCGCCCCTGCTATAAGTATAGGAAATCAGCCTGGAAGGTTAGGAATTGCCTACAAGCAGTTGCTGTTTTCAACATAAAAAGTCAGTATGCAAAACTTCCTTCTAAACATATGAGCCAAAAGAACCCACAATACAACACTGGCTTTCCGGTGTGCCTCTTTCTTTTACTCCAACCATGTGACCACATATTTCAAGTTTCTTTGATTGGTGTGTTCATTAACCTGTGAATGTCATGACTTGACAAGCAAACGATGCTGGTCACCAGTGCTCCAGGCTGTGCAGTAATCTCCGAACTTGTGTCAGTGAGGATTTTGAGATATGTTCAGATCAGGAAAAGAACAAATTCAATGGAGATTTAAAATAGAGACTATGGCCCTTTATACATGAGACGCTCCCATGCATGGACACCCATCATCCACTTGGGGGAACATCTCATGTAAATGTGGAGGTGCGTGGGTGCATGCTCCAATGACCCACGCATCCCCTCCCACCCCCACGCACAGAGCAACCGGTGAAAACGCAGGTTGCTCCATGTGTGGGGAATGGGTGGGAGTTGGGTGTGTACCTGCCTGCACCCGCCTCCTTGTGCTGCCCCCACAGTGATGTGCACATGGACCACCACCCCATTGGTGGTCTGTATAAAAAGGACCTATGAATCTATTAATTAAAGCTGCATTAGAGCAAATTCCTGAGAGCCTGTCTTGTCACTGGGATTCCAACATATTAGCATAATCTTGCCCTAATATCTGTAACCATAACCATAAGATCCTTTTCACTCTTTAGTCCATAATTCTAGTTCCTATTTTGGTTCTGTTTCTGGAATATACAGTGAAAAGGAATGCTATGTCAAAGATGATAGATAAGAATGACTACAATATATAATGGACAGAGAAAAGAAAGTTGATTAGAACATGGTTGTTCTAATCTTGTGTTGGGGCCAGGAATTAGAGACACAAGAAACAAGGTAGTTGAGATTATTCCTGTTATTGGATCAACTGTTGCTGACAAGAGTTAGCAAGCTTTGAAGTTTCACAGAGCTGTTCAGGTGAGAATTATTATTGTTATTATTATAAACATTTATATAGTGACAGACGTGTGACCTGGTGCTGTACAAAACATAGAAATAGACGCGGTCCCTGCCTGTGGCTTACAATCTAAAAGACAAGGAGGGGGAGACAGGGAGAAGGGACAGTGGGAGAGACAGGGGAGAAGACTAACAAACATTCAAGCGGAAGTCTCAGGTGCGTGTGCTTAGTTTGGTTACAGTCAGGTTGGTGGCAGCAGTCTGTCGAGGAGGGCAGAGAGTAGGTATATGGGAACGACTAGCAGGCATTGGCAAAGGCAGTGAGGAAAAAGTGCGTCTTGAGGAGGGATTTGAAGGAGCGGAGGGAGGGGGCAAGGTGAGAGTGGAACCTGAGCTAAACAGAACAGAAATCACTTATGCCACAAGCTTCAGTGGGACTACTCCAACGCAAGTAGTTTGTGCATCAGGGCCAAAGGCTCTAAGTTTGATCAGCATTGAGTAAAAACAGATGTGATGGTGGCCTGCTTTGGCCCACTGTGGCCTGGAACCCACCAGCACGTGCCGCTAGATATTAGCCTGGGACTTCCCCGGTGTGGATAGGTGACTAGCCTAGACTGTGTCGTTGGAAAATCTCCAAAGGCAAAGCCTGAGCTAAGGGCTGCCAATGCAGGCTAGCATGTCTGTTCGAGGCACCATGGCTGGTTGCCATGGCTGTCTGCCATAGTTGGGGTTGGGGCGCTGGGAGCAAGGCATGGGTGAGGCTGGCTGCCCACACTTCCCACTCTGTCTGGGGCATGTGGGTGGCGGGATGGCTCTCCAGCCACAGGTACATTTTTTGGTTGCTCCAATCTGGGCCGTGCCTGCTGTAGTTTCCCGCCCCAGGCAAATATGTTTTTACCCAGTGTGGTCAATTAGTACATAGACAATAAGCAGGGGGTTAGCGACTGTAGTGAGTCACGAATCCAATATCTATATTTAATCCATTGTTATCAGTTTCAACTTCAAGTCAAGTTATGAATTTTACTTCTCAGGTCTATCTTTAGAGTCGTTGATACAGGCTCCCTGTTCATTATCAGACCCAAGATATTTCTTTATTAAGCAATGATGTTGTTATTGCCGTAGAAATATAAACAAATACAAACGTCATTAGGTATGCAACAATAGCTTATTCTTGGATCTTGAAGGTGAAAATTTGACAAGGCAATGGGATTGTTACACAAGTAATGCTGTCATCGCTATTTTTAATATGGTGCCAATTGGGAAGATAATTTCCACTGGGTTGGGTAGAAGAGGCCTCTGTTTATTTAATGTATTTTCTGAGGGAGGATAGCAGTTTGAATAGGAGGACAGCACCTCCTCCCACTACTAAGCTGCTCAGCACTGGGTATGAGCTAGGATCTCATGATGGGATCTTGAACCTGCTATCTCTCAGCCCACAAACTAAAATGTTTTAGACAGAGATGTGCTGACACTCTAGCTAACTCTAATTTCATGTTAAAAGCCAATGTGATCAGGGCAAATGAGAGCAGAATTTGGTACTGTTTTTAGATAATAATATGGAATGCAATAAGAAAGGCAATTGAAAAAACAACAACAACACAAGAGGCTTTGTTCACATGGTACAGGTCCCACATCTTCAGTGGAGCACCCTTGGGTAGAAACATATGTGATGATGGTGTGGCGGTGGCCCGACACAGCCTGGGGAGGAAAACCATGGCAGACATGGTTGGGCCAGGCCGGGTTGGGCCACTGAACAAACATAACCCATGGCCAGGCCACCAGGGAGGGTGGGGAGAACCAAGAACATGTGGCTGGTCAGCCCCATCCCTACGCTGCGCCCAGCTCCCCAACCCCTGCTATGACAGGCAGGCATGGCAGCCAATGCTGGGAAGCCGTGGCAGCCAGCCATGAAGGTCTGATCTGGGCTGGATTGGTGGCCTGGGAACAGATATGATAGACCATTGTGGCCCGCTTTGACTAAGTCAGGCAAACTTTAGTCCAAACCATGGCCTTGGATGTTTTCTGAGGTCACAGCCTGGGATAGCCACCAATGCAGTCTAGCACAATCCCAAGACAACATCTGGTGGTACCTGCACACATGTGCAGGTGAGGTCTGGGACAAAGCAGGTCACAGTGGGCCACTGGCACGTCTGATTTTGCCCAATGAGACTTTTTCCTATATGTTAATTTGGAAGAAAGCAAAGCAAAGACATTTCAGTCTGCTAAATACACAGGTGTGTGCGTGCACATACAAATATAGAGGCTGAACCTTGGTTTTTAAAAAGCTGAATGTACAACAGTCAGACAGAGATTTGTGCCACTGAAACTAGTATGCAAAATTCATGACAAATATAAATAGTAGGTAGTGCGAGCAGAACTGAGTTCGGAAATTTGGTTTGGTTTGGTTCGGTTAAAAAATCGAGTTCAGTTCGAAAGTTCGGTTTGGTTGACCAAACTATTTGAGTTCAGTCGAATTCCGAACTTCTGAACCGAGTTTGTACATTCAAACCCGGTTTTTTTGGCCTTCCGAACTGGTTCAGATTTGACCGAACAGTTCGGTCGAATTCGAGTTTGGTTCGAAAGTTTGGTTTGGTCGACCGAACTATTCGAGTTCGGTCTGAACTCCGAACTTCTGAACCGCGTTTGCACATCCCTAATAAATAGTCTAACTGCTCTCTGGAATTAAGCTGGATGAAAGCTTAGTAAAGACCGCTTTTAGACGAGTGGGTCGCCGTTGCGCGATACTTCAAAATCCCATGATGTGGGATTACACGAGGTGCCTGGCGGGGATCAAGCACATGAAAGGCAGTCGTGCATTCTTTGCCAACCACGAATTAGATACCTTGATTGTGAGGTATTTAATTCACAGTGGGCAAAGAATGCGCGACCGCCTTTCATGGGCTTGATCCCCGCCAGGCGTCTCGTGTAATCCCACTTTGCGGGATTTTGAAATATTGCGTGATTGGGTCGCGCGACAGTAACCCGCTCGTCTAAAAGCAGCCAAAGTTATAAATATGTATTCATAATTTCATCCTTTTAAAACCTACAATTTGTTAGCCGCCCCTAGCTGTTTGCAGGAGGGGCGGGGTATAAATGTATTAAATAAATAAATAATTGCATGGGCTGTCTTTTGAAGTTCATATTGAGGTTAAGCTCATAGCCCATATAATAGCACAAACCACCTGCACATTTTTGCATGAGCAGAAATACTACATTTAACTTTAACAACAATGAAATACAGCAGGAGAATGAACCAACTTTCTTATATTGTTGCTCCTAATGTGGAGCAGTGAGGCAAGATGAATACAGTGTTTAGTTTTCATTGTGAATGTTCTTTTCTTCTCCATGGTTTCTGCTTGGAGAGGAAATGAAAGGGTCTCATTCACTGCTGTGTTACTCTATTTCCAACAGAGACGGCCTCAAAAGCTAGAGTGGGATTTGAGCATCCCTAAACTCTCTTGCATTTGGATTCCAGATTTGGACTGAAGCCTTCTTCGGGGTATTCTGGAATTTGTGGTTTGAAGATCATGGCCTTTGACTTTATATGAAACTGAGATCTTGGGAAATGACCCTTCAGTTCTGATGGCCTTTGACAAATGTTTTTTTAAAAAAGGTATCTTGCAGTTTGCAGGGTAATGTATTTTATTTTTATTAACGTACAGCAGGGGTTGCATAAATGGTATAGGAAATGTTGATTTTGTAACTTGCAAAGGAGTCATGAGTTTAAGAGGGAATTATTTCTGTCTCTATGGCTACTGAAAGCACTGCTCCCATTTTCATGTAATGTGAAAATAGAGGAGGCACGGGATCCATGGTCCGTCTGAGTTTGGAGAGTTGGGGACAGTCCCCTTACCCCTTTATTTTGGCAGAGGTCACAGGGGTCCAAGACTAAGCAGTGGAGTATTCTTTGCACCTTAAAAACTCAAGAAGAAACACATTCCTTACTTCCTTCTCATCCCAGTACCTTTTTATGCCCCTGTTAATTTGCACCAGTTTGATATTTAGTTGGGTATGATTTACATACTGCAAGAAGAGGAGGAAGGGTGTGCACTGGGGACAGTAATGGACAGGGGGATTGTTTTTCACAAGCACTGGACAAGTCTCTGAAGATGGGGTAGCCTACTTTTAAAGCTAATAAACGTGCCAAAGTGTGGCTAGACGTTGGGAGCAGGGTGCTTAAAGAGCGAGCTCAGGTTGGGGGAAGGAAGGGATCAGGGGTGTAACTAGGTTAGAGTGGGCTCAGGGACAAAAAAAATGGACTTGGGCCCCCCTACCCCCATCCTCTCCTCTGCCCCCCTCCTTCCTCCCCCCTCCGGCATTCTTATTGCAGGTATCCCTAATTATATTGGCAGTGATGCAGTTTTCAGAAAACAGAAGAACCCCATAGCACAGATAATCCACAGCACCCCCACCCCCAGCTCCAGACTAGAGCCAGACCCACAACACAAATCACCTCAGAGTCCATGGAACAGACCCCCAACAACCCCACTGGATGCCCCACATCACAGACACCCTCAATAATCTATAAGGCCCTTTGCGGTCTGGGCCTTTCATACCTCAGGGACTGCCTTGCCCGCCGTGCCCCAGAGTGGCTCCTTCGGTCTGTCGGGGGTGCCTTCTTGGAGGTCCTCTGCATTAAGCGGGGGGCTACACTGAAGAGGGCATTCTTGGTGTCTGGGCCGCGTCTGTGGAATTCCCTCCCAGAGGAAGCTCACCTGGCCCCAAGCCTTTTGACATTCGGGCTTGTAAGACCTGGCTGTTCGCCCAGGCCTTTGGGGAGGGTGGGAGGGTGGGTTAGGGTAGGGTAGGGTATTGGCTCTCCCCTACCTTTTTGGTTTATTTTTATTAATTTTTGTTTCCCCAATCCTGTTTTAGGTTTAAATTTATTATATTGTTTTTAAAAATGTTTTTATATATTTAATGTTTTTATATTGTACGTCACCCCAAGATGCTGTAGGCATAGGGGGCAACTCAGAAATACTTATAATAAATAAAATAAATATAAATAAAATAACACCATAAAAAATACCAGGACAACTCCTAGCTAGCTCCACAGAGCCCCATGCAACAGATGCCCTCCAATTCCTGAGAATGCCTCCTTAAAACTGCATCAGACACACCTTCCTCCTCTTTAAACATAATTTTGGTACCGTCAAATAGTAAATACAAAACGGCTTTGCAGTAAATCTTTCAGATCTTAATAATCTGATACTGCTATAAAATTAAATAAAAATTTACACTACATGGGCCATATTTGTTCTCTTCTTTTAAATTAAAAGCTACTTTAAAAACAGTGCTTGAACCACCTTGCCTGTCTAATGTAATAAATCCAGGCCTGCAGGTGGTACACTTTTTAAAAGTGCATGAAAGCTAGCCAGTAGGACCTGATGATTCTCTCTGCGCTTAACGCCTGTGTTTTTATCAAAATATCTCCCACTGATTTCAGCAGTTACTCCTGAGTCACAGTAGCGTGTAAGTTATAGCAATCCCTGACCAACTCTGCCTTTTTTTGCCTCTGAATTTATGTCAATTCATTCAACCCTGATGTAACTTCACTCATCAGCAACCAGTGGAAAATTATTAAACATTTTAAAAAACTACCAAGCTTGTCAAAAATTTGGGCTAGAAGCTCTTGCTCATGCCTCACACCACGGATGGGAAACCCCTGCCCAGTGACAGGTTTTTATTTGGTCCCTTTGAAGTTCCTGGATCTGGCCCATCATGGTTTCAGCCCCTTCCTTCAAGCGCTGAAGGAGTGAACTCAGGAAGAAAGGAATAGAGCTGAGGTTAGGGGCTGGATTTGTGGATCAGATCCATGATCTGATCCCACAGTTTCCCACAGGTTCCCATCCCACAACGCTTAGCTGGACCATGGTGCTTGTCCTAATTTTCAAATGGTCCTCGGGTCCAAGGGGAAAGGTTACCTACCCTTGCCCTACAGGCTTACCAACTTTCCCCATTGACACTGCCCCTCGCTGACAGGGTCAATGGGAGTTTTGCACCGTGGGGGAGAGGCTGGAGCAGAGCGGGAAGAAGAGCTCTAGAGCCGCAACATTGTGGAGAGCTGTGCAACCAGCCACTGAGGCACCACCTGCCCAGCACAGTGTGGATCCTCCAACCTCTGGATCCATCCACTACCTCCCCAGCTGCCTGTCCCATGGGAGATCTCTCTGCTGCTGGGCGAGCAGCAGCCTCTGCCCGGCTTCCTGCTTTGCATAGGAGTGGGGGTGGGGTGGGGACTAGACGTCCCAAGCACAGAGACTGCAATTTCAATTTTCAGTCTCTGTGCTTGAGACATAGACCCCCCCGCCCCTTACCGGCTCTGAAATCAATCAGCAAAAACAACAAACACCGACCAGTCACACCTTGCTTAAGTTGCTTTTCACCGCACACCAACCACTGTCACCTCCCTCCTCCTGACTCCCCAGACTCGTAGCTCTGCCTCTGCTCCAGCCTCGCTCTGCTGAGAGAGCCGAGGCTGGTGCACTTGTTGTATGCTGCTGCTGAGTCCCTGACTCAAGGGACTGGGAGGCTCAGCTCAGCAGCTGAAGCTGCCTGCCTGGCCTACATCATGCTTGTGCTGCTGGCACACGCCAAGGCTCCTGCGCTGTGCAGGGCAGCATTCAGTTCAACTTCAGAAGGTTGCTATCCTGTGTAAACAAGGTTCTTCGAGATGTCTCCGAACATTCTATTGTGAGAATGTTTGGAGCCATCTCGAAGAACCTTATTTAAAAGACAACAACTTTCTGTGTATCACTGCTGCAGACTGAAAAAAGCTTCCGGTGAGAGAGGAGGGCTCATGTGGCAGCCGGTGGGGCCTGGGCCGGACTAATTAAAATAAATAAAATAAATAAAAATAAAAAACTAGTAGGGATTAGCTACCATAGGGATGGGCCCCCTGAACAGTGTGGGCCCTGGGACAAATGTCCCAGCTGTCCCTATGGTAGCTACGCCCCTGGAAGGGATCAGTCCAGAGATCGTGGATCTATGCCAGGGGTTCAGCCCATGCCCTTGAGTGCCTGCCTTCGTCCCTGGTCCCTTCCCCCGAGTTCACTCTTTCTGTGTTTCAGGGGGGACTGATGCAAGGAAGGGACCAAATAGAAAACAACCATGGACCAGAGGTTCCCCATCCCTGCTCTGAAGGGTAGGAACCAACTTTCCTTCCACAAGCACAGCTAGGTTGGAATGGGCCCTGGTGCAGAAGATTGAATCCCCCCCTCCCCCCGGGTGCCTCGGGTGGGGGATGCAGTTGCACCAGGGATACCGGCACCTGTGCAGCTGTACTGCCTATCCCTATTATAGTTCTGTCCCCGTTCCCTTCATCTGCATCTCACAGTCTTTTAGACTTTCTAGAACAAATGCTTTAAATAACTATTTCCTTTGAATTATCATTCCAGTTAATTTGTTATCCTTTATTGACTAGGCTTGACTTCAATTTTTAAAGCATGCTGGGCCCAAAGAAGCAGTCAATGATTCCTGATGCAGCTAATATGATGGGTTGGGTGAAGGAGAGCTTCCCTTATTGTTTAAGTCCATCATCCCCCTGCCCGCCTCCCTGCTGACTGATCCCAGTGAGAAATTCCACAAATAACCACATCCAGCCATCAAGCCAGAAGGATAGGCTAGATCAGCCTGACATAGGTGTTTTAAAGGACACCGGAGGATTAAGAGAAAAACTGAGGTGAGACTCCTAAGGGACTATTTTGTCGTCCACTTACTGTAATTAAATCACTAGCTAATTTGATCCTGTGAGCATTGAAAAAAACTCTTTTCAGATTCTTATTCTATATAGTAAGATAATATGACCATACAACATGATGATACATTCATCATGTTACGCACTGGGTAATTCTGTAAGAAACTGACTTTGTCTATTGATTTATTGTGAATTATTATTACCAATATTACTAAGAATAGGACTAACCCAAGTTTGGCTAGATAAAGTAAAATATTTGGAATGTGAGAAGACTTCAGCTTTAAAGTTGAAGACGAACTTCTTTTATTTTGCACTTTAAAAATACAAAGCACAAAGCTATTGCTTATGAAAAAGGTAAATAGATGTGATGGGCAAAGTAAAATATTAGTATGCAATATATGCAGTTCATATTGAGCTACATTACAAACATCACACACAATACAGCAGCAGATTGGCATCTCTGACACCCCCTTAACACACCAGTTTCCATCATATCTATCCTTGCCCTATTTCCCACAGGCTAAAGGACCCTCAATTTCCCAGCTATGACAGTTTTGCAATCTGTTTTGTTTCTGGAGAGCTGACAGCCTCTGTAGTGCAGACCAGAATCTGGCTCATGGAATAAGCATTGTGGACTGTTGTAGTGTTTCCGCAGACTTGCAACAGAACATGTTACCAACATGAGCCTCAAATTCTGCAAAGTCAGGCATGTGGGGAGGGCTAGAGATAGATCCTTAAGCCAATCACTATAAATATTTCTTTCCAAGAATACAGTCAGACATAGCATACCCAAGCCTATTTTGCATGAAGAGCTGAGAAGGCAGAGAGCCGTTTTCATAGATCTACATTAGCCAATGTATCCTGTTAGAGGAGATAGTCACTGGTGCTCTTCCTAGAAGGCTATCTTTGAAAACTCCACTTTGATAGATTCCCTTCAGGAAATACAGAGATGTTATTATTATTATTATTTTTTTTAAAAACCCTAAACATTTACTTGTTCTTGTTTGAGATAGTTGGATCTTTGAAGAATCCATGAAACACTTTTTTGGACCAAGAGCAACCTTTTCTGATATGTCACTAGTTTAGTTACTCAAGTCAGCACATCTTCCTCTAGTACAATTGCTTGCAAGCAACTAGTCTAACATTTCAGTACTCAAATGATAGCAGGCTGTGAGCCACAAGTCACTTACTCCAGAGTAGCCCCATTGACACCTTGCAGGTTTCAATGTGGGGACAAGTGGTTTGTGGATCATGGCCCTAGTAATTTGAGTATTGAAATGGATGTCAAGATATGTTTCATTCCTTACTCTGAATTGGATTATTTGGGTAATCTTGTGCAAGTGCACTAAATTCTCCATGGCTCAGCTTCCCCCTACCAGAAAAATGGATATTATAATCATGTCTGTATAGTCTATTCTTGTAAGCAAGTAAAGAACATGAATCACAAATTTCAGACCTGGATTCAAAAACAAATAGGCCAATAGGTATTTGCAAAGATTATCCAGAAATTCAATGATGAATCTCCAAATAAATCCTTGGTAGTAATGCAATATTTGCAAATTTGATGCCTCATCTGCTTCACTTTGATTACTTTGTTACTTTTAAAGTTTCATTTGGATAACTTGGTCACCTCATTTTTGTACTTTGGGTACTACATTCCTTTGCTTACTTCATTTTGGTTTTTTAATTTCAGCATTTTGTTCACGTTTCGGTATTTTCTACCACAATTGTTCCCCATACTGTTGTGCAAATCAGTGACTAATGCTTCATTTTTGTTTAATTGGATTTCAAGTGACTAAAACAATCAAATTTGGTATTCGCTTCAGATATTTGTTTCATCTGTATACCATTTCTAAGCTATTTGGAGATTATCCCAATTCATAAACACCTTTAGAATGGAGAGGAAGGGAAGGAAAGCTCTCCGATAAATGGACATGGTAGGCAACTAGATTAAATGATATGCCAAAGCTCTGAAGTAAATCCTCCCAAATGGTGTGTCTGTCTGTGAGGTGGAGCAGCTGAGAAAGAAACGAAAATGTAAGGAGATTAAAGGGGCAGGGCAAGTAAGAGACAGAGAGACATGCACTGACCTCAGTTAACTTGGGAAAGCTTATTTAAAAAGAAGAAAAGCATATTGTATGGTTTGGAGTTCAACCCGGAGAGGAGCTTCATTTCCAGTGAGGATTGTTAACAGCATGGAGAAATAGCTACATAGTGGATAAATAAGCTTCTTTCCAGTGACTTTTACAGGAGAGAGTTTGGGTATTTTTCCTAAGTAAAAGATAGGTATTGACTGTAACAGCTCAGTTCTGTGAGGATGTCTGAGTATTCTTGGATGAACAGCTATCTTGAGACACCTCCTATCAGAATTGCTAGTTAGGTGACAGCATCCAATGCCCTAACTCAAGACCCAACAAAATTGTTCTTGAAAAAATGTCTCGCTCAATTCTAGTTTGCTCTTACAGTGTTAACTCATTAAAAACAGACATGTGGGTGGCATGGCAGCTCAAAACCTGGATACCTCAGGGACCGCCTCGCCCTCCATGACTCAGGATGGCCCCTCTGGTACACCGGGGGTGCCTTCCTGGAGGTCCCCCGCGTAAAGCTGGGGGCTACAATGGAGAGGGTGTTCTTCGTGGCTGGGCCATGGTTGTGGAACTCCCTCCCAGAGGAAGCACGGTTGGCCCCGAGTCTGTTGGCCTTCCGTCAGGCCTGTAAGACATGGCTGTTCTCCCAGGGCTTCGAAGGCAGGGAGGGGAGGGTGGATTAAATTTTTGTGTGAGGATGTGGGGGGTTAAATTTGTTTTAATAATGATATTGGAATTTTGTAGATTTGTAATGTGGTTTTTATATTGTTTTAAACTGTTTTATTTTGTTTTGAAAGCCACCCTGAGATGCCGTAGGCATGAGGGGGTGGCATATAAGTGCAATAAAATAATAAATAAATAAATAAATAAAATAAAACCACAGCCAACATAGCCCAGGTCAAGGAGAGGCACCAAACAAATGCGCCCATGGCTGAAGAGCTGTCCCACCACCCGCATGCCCTGTGTAGGGTGGGGAGCTAAACAAATGGCCGGCCCTGTTGCACCCTGCTCCTAGCACCCCACCCCCAGCTATGATGGAGAGTCATGGTGGCCCCTGCCCTGGGGTAGGTATAGCAGAGCCGAATGGATGTGCTAGCTTGCGTTGACCCACTTGGCCTGCATGGGTGGCCCTTAGCCCAGGCTGTGACCTCAGAGATTTTCCAAAGACACAGTGCAGGATAGCCACCTACCTGCCCTGAGGCAGTCCTGGGCCAACATCTGGCAGTGCCTAAACAGACGTGCCAGTGGGTCCCGGGTCACAACAGGCCAAAGTGGGCCACTGTCACATCTGGTTTTATCCAATGACAGCATTGGTACCAATTTTGCTCTCAGTTAAATGTAAATTCAGAAAAACAAGGATTGAAAAGGAGAGAATAGATAGCCTAGGAAACAGGGTCCCAAAGTAACCAGGATACTAGGTGCCACCATGCTGTCTGCAGATTGGGGCCGATGTCCTGACTGATATTTTATATACTTTGCATGTCTTTGCTGCTGCCTGGAGTCACGGGATTATATTTAAGTATCAACACTGAGAAGATGCATAGTCAAAATGTTTAGGAACCACTCACATGGTGGGTTTGTAATAATGAGATATCAAGTTTTTCATTTCTAAGTCACTAGTTCCAAAGGGGTTCAGATCAGTAGTGACTAAAAGTTATTGTCTGATGACCTGTGTGGAACAAGTCAATCATGGTCTAAATCCTGATGGGTAGTTATTCATAACACAAACATGTGCATTCTTCCCCATATTCCTGCCCATGACTGAGAATATTTACTCTATTGACCATTCCAGCAAAATGGAACTCATTCTGGGAGTGAATTTAGCTAGTATTGATGGTGGTGAGATGCCAATGGCCGTTTCTGCTCTGGATTTGTTTGGTGGATGAATAGAGAACTGCAGTCTACAGAGGCTGTGATCTACTTACTCCAGCCTGTGGGCTTCAGTAGGACTACTTCAGAGCAAGTGGTTTGTTGATCGTGGCCAATTCCAACAAGTTTTCACTGGTATTAAAAATTCAATTAACAAGACACATATGGTATACTTTGAAGGAATCCATCTTGCACATTCAGAAAATCTACTCTGCAAGCAGAGAAGCTGCAGGGTATGTGTGTTGCCATCAAACCACATGTGTACATTCTGATTTAGGAAAAGGCACAGGGTACACAAAATGCACGTTATAAGTCTGGGGTGATATGATTCTTTTGTTCCTTGCATGCTGTTAATGACTAGTTTATAGTTATTTATAGTGATAATTCCAGGTTGTCCTCCTATATGATAATAACATTGCAGCTCCAATGGAAGACCCCACCCCCTCAGATACTTATTGCACACACAGTTTAGCATGGAGGGCAGTTGGGTACTGGGAGTTTTTTTCGGCACTTTGCTTTCTGTAGGGCAGGCTTTTTCATTTGTGAATACTGCCAGCTGTATCATATTGCTTATGTCTCCAATAAGAGGCATTCTGGCTCATTACAACAGACTACAGGCAACCATATCGGCCATCACTGAGAGTGGAAAGCAAAGATTTAGAAAACGAACAAAGACAGTTTCAATAGTACTTAATGCTAAGAAGATTTTCTGAGGCTAGAGCACTTTAATTTGCATTCAGCATATGAGCTGATCCTGTGAAATACTGGAATTTAGCTAAAAACTTTTCAGTGTCTGATGGTAAATGGAGGTTATGAAAACCCAGGAAGGTGGCATCCCAGATGGCCCCATGAATGTAAACAGCATATTGTCTGTCTGGACTAGCTTTATTCAAAGCAACAGCACTGGATTAGAGCAGACCAGCTTCTGCCTGATTGCTGTAGTCAATAGTGGTGTGAATAGGCAAGCAGCAAAGATTGTTCCCTCTACGCAATGACTACACAGGTGATGTGGAAAGCAGAGGGAGGAGAAACAGTAGGTGTTTTTAGACAGACATGGAGGTAGTCTGCTCCTAGAGCTGCACTGGGGGTGCACCTTTGCTTCTGCCTGCTTCCAGTTCCACCTGGGTCCTCTTCAGATGGATCCAGCAGGTTCTCCTGGTTCTAGTTTGCTTGCACAGCCCCCACCTCCACCATAGTGTTGCAGGCAATCGCTGGACTGATCTAGGCTGGTGCCCACAACTCTATGGGCGCTTCTAAACGAGCACTCGCAAGGTAGTGAGACTGCCGTCTCACTACCTTGAAAGATGGCAGATCGCTGATGCGGATGTGAGGGGGAAGGATTGCAGGGCCGGTGTGATGCACGAAAGACGCGGCTGCAAACCGCGTGAAGCATTTAAACAAACAGGAAGAAAGGCGGCTGTTTAAAGGATCAGCTGCGGATTTTGTCTCGTTTAAAAGCGCCCCATGATGTTGCACGGACAATGGGCAGCTGGGAGTGGAGCTGCAGCATGGGTCTGCCGAGCAGACGGACAGCAGCTCAACTCTGGTCCGGTGCCCCGGGTTTGGCCGGCCTGCTCCGCTGGCGGTGCTCTGCTGGTGATGCTCCGCCTCAACATCTGGTGGGCTACCTTCAGTAGGTGAACCAGCCAGCCCAGGGGTGAAGCAGCCTGGTGTGGCCACCCCAGAGCTGCCATCCATTTACTCCCTTGCTAAGTCTGGAACTCAGAAGTTACAAATATGTCATAATACCTTTCTACAAGAAATAAACAGATGCTGGGGTTCCCCATTTGCAGTTATACTTCTAACATTACCACAATATTTGCAGTATTCACCAGACTTCATATGGGAGATACCTAGGCAAGATGACAAATAATGTGGCAATATTAATTACTTGAAAAGACCTTTATAAAGAGTTTAAATGACTACCACTACAAATATAAGAATAAAATGAAAAAATGTCTAGTAATAAATAAGGGCTTGATCCTCAGAGGTTCTGAACAGAGTAATGGGAATGTAGGTGCTCCTACCATGTGAGCCCTTATAGCAGACAGAGGGTGGAAACAGAAGTGATGGCCGCATGGCGGTGGTCCAGCCTGGGCTGGGAAGCCGCAGCTGACATAGTCCAGACCAGGTTGGGCCGCACAACAAACACACCTGCAGCCGGGCCACCAGGGAGATGCACAAATGTGTAGTCACCCCCACGCTGCACCCAGCACCATGCCCCCTACCATGACAGGTAATTATGGCAGTCAATGACAGCTGGTCATGGCGGACCCAAACCGGCCCATGTCTGTTGAACCACAGCAGACGTGATAGCCCACTGTGGCCTACGTTGGCCTGATCAGGTGAACATTAGCCCGGGGTGTGACCTGTACATAGGTCTTTTTCACACAGACACCCCTGCTGGGTGTGCGAGTGGGTGTGCAGTGGGGGGGGGGGCTCCGTGTGAAAAAAACCATGGGTGGTGAGTGGGGGTGAGTGCGCACTCCCAACGCACACCCACTTCCACCCATCACCCATCCATGGAGCCATCCGACAAAATGGAGGAGGCTCCGTGGGTGGAGGTGGGTGTGTGCCTGTGGGAAAGACTGCACAACCACCTCCACCCCCAGCAGTGCCGTGTGAAAACGGCCATAGTCTGGGGGGTGAGAGCCCAAGCTAGTCATTGACATGGTCTGGGACAATTGCGGGTCAATATGTAGCGGCACCTGCACAAACATACAGGTGAGGTCTGGTGCAAAGTGTGTCAAAGTGGGCCACAGCAGCCCAATGTCACATTTTTACCTTATGATGCCACTGCATAAATATCTGAAGGGCAGAGAAGGAGAACTGATCCAAGGAGTGGGCCTGGCCGATATAACAAGAGAAGTGGTTTGGAATTTAGGCTAGATATTAGATAATATTGCTTCAAAAATGGTGTTTCCAATGTTTCAGAATTCATTTTCATCCCAAAATGGGCACAGAGATCAATTTTTTCTGCAAAAGAAGTTTTGAAAAAACATTGCTTTGAATAGACGTGAAGCAAAATGCTTGGGAGCATTAAACATTAGGGTAGATGGAATTCCATGTGATCGGAGTACATCTCTTGTACTGGTATAGACCGTTGATTGAAACTCTGAACCTTGTGGGATATGGAGGCTTCTTCTACTAGAAGTATTTTACCCCAGTAGAATCTCTTGGCCATAAAACTCATTGTGCTTATGCAAACTCATGCCCCAAAGGCACAGTATGTTTTCTGGGAGATGTAGTTCATCCAACAGCAATTCCCATTAAAAAGACACAAACCAGAACTACATGCCACATGATACTTTGTGGCAACCTGGAATTATGAGTGAAATGAAAAGTCTTTCTAGATCTAGTAATTTTGGATCAAAGCATACTGACACATTTTGCTTCAGGTCAAAACAAAATGCAAATTCTTAATTTCAATCAACCCAACTGAATTCTTTTCTAAAAGACGTTTTGTGTAGATAATGGGATTTTCCTGCAGCAAAGTCATTCTTCAGCGGTGTATTTGTTGTCAGAAAAAGGCTTCACTAAAATTTAGCAATCAGCCCTATAATCAGCAAAGTTTTATTATCACATTCAAGTGAGATAATGGTAGTGATTAATATCTGAATAATCTAAAACTACAGCAGAATAATCTAAAACGCAGCATTTGAGAATACACTGCTGAAGATAACCTGGAAGTGGCTGAAGAATGGCCACCAAAACTCATTAGGGTTCCCCATCTCAAATTTGTAATGGAAACCACAGTGTCTGTGAATAGGTCATTATTAGCTAACAGCTATCATTCTGTGATTTTTGTAATGGAAACCACAGTGTCATTATTAGCTAACAGCTATCATTCTGTGATTTTTTAGTTACCATAGCCATTTCCCATTTTGGATAGGGACCAACACCATGACTGTTCAGAAACATGAGTGAAGAAACTGTATTCAAACATTAACTTTATTTAATGGAGATCCTTGCATAGGTATTGTGATGAGTCAAAACAAAATACCAACTGATTTCTCTGTCTTCTTCCAAGTTGTTCCCCATTTGCGGGAAGTTTTTCTAAAACATATTTTGTCAAACCACAATCCGTGCCTCCTTCACATTCCTCCTAAAACCTCACAGATGCACTGCTTGTATGATAATGAACACAAACATTGTTGTCATGCATGTCCATAGCTGCAGTTCCAGAGACATGAACTCTGCAGACCATCCACCAAATGTTTTGAACAGCTTAAAGAGCTGGGCAGCTGACTAGCTAGGACTGGCTGCACACCTTACGTGAGCAGCTATTGGCCAGTATTGGTGATGTGTCCTTACAGGACTGGCTGTGCACCAAGCATGAGCTGCTATTAGTTACAGGCCAGCTATTGGTTGAAAACGTGTTTGCAAACCTTATGCTGTGTGTGTGTGTGTGTTGCTGTGCTGGCAGTGCCAATCTGGGTGGCTGTTAAACTACATAGACATTTCTGTCAGAAGCAGGTCAGTTCACATACCAACTCATCTAAAAATGCTACACATTACTGGTACCACAGAAACATGGAATTTTTTTAATTGGGGGTGGGAGGAACCACTGAATTTTAAGAAATGGCCAGGATCTGCTAGGCAGTAAAGGTCACTATGCTTGAAATGCATGTGGGGGCAGAGCTGCCCACTGGTTAAAAGCCACTCATATATTTTCTTATCTTTTGAAAGTAACAGGTTTTGCTTGAAATGAGCATGAGGGTTCATAATGCCAAAGAAAGCTATTGTTGTGGGGTTGTTTGCCCAGGAAAGGCAAAGCCAAATTTGCCAGGTTTAGCAGAAATTCTTAGAATTTCTTACCATAAATAGCTGGAGACACTTGAGTGTAGGAATAATTACTAGGGATGGGACTCTGGGTGAGATTTTGGTTTCAGTTTTTTCAGTTTCGGTTCTTTATGATTTTTGGAGCTTGATTATTTTTTTCCAAGTTTTTTTGCAGTGATTTTCCTCCCATTTTTTTTTCTCATTGACTTCAATGGATTTTCTCCCATTGAAATGAATGATAACAAACCTGGGGGGAAAATCAATGCAAATTTTTTTGAAATGCTGGAACCGAAAATGAACTGCTATTTCAGTTTATGGTTTTAATACTGAAACAGCCATTTCCAGGCTATTTCGGTTCTATCTGAAACCAAAATTCCCACCCCTAATCATTACAATTAATTATAATAACAGGTCAAATTTGTGGTTCAGTTATCAGACTGTGGTTCAGTTATCATTATAAAAGAGGGGCCCAGTGCAGTACTTTGCTTGCTGGCAAGCCACAACTTCTCAAGAAAGCAGGACTTAGATTTCTCTGTGTCTGACTTCTCTGCCTCTAACATCACTTAGTAAAAAACACAAGTAGTGCCATACTGAATCAGACCAATGGCCATCAAGCCCAGCATCCTGTCCTCCGACAGTGGCCAAGCTCAATCGTATTGGAGAAGAACCAACAGTCACAATGGGCAATCCATTCCCTGTTGTTCATTCCCAGCTCCCGACAGTAAGAAGTTCATCCCATAAGCTAAAGCTACTTGGTTAATAGCCATGAGTAGACCTACTCTCCAAGAACGTACCCAGTTCTTTTTTTAAACCCAGCTATACTACTGGCCTTGACAACATCCTCTGGTAAGAAATTCCGTAAGTTAATTATGTGTTGAATGAAAAAGTACTTCCTTTTATTTGTTTTAAATCTGCCGGCAGCTAGTTTCGTGGAGTGTCCCCTAGTTCCAGTACTATTTGAGGGGGTAAATAACCGTTTCCTATCTACTCGTTCCACACCACTTAAGATTTTATAAACATCTGTCATGTCCCCTCTCAGTCTTCTCTTCTCTAAGCTGAAAAGACCCAGCTTGTCAAGCTTCTCTTCGTATGGAAGCCATTCCATATCCTTTATCATTCTCATTGCTCTTCTCTGTACCTTTTCTATAGGGATGGGCGAACAGATCGCGGTTCGGGTTCGGCCGTTCGGTTCGGCTGCGTTCGGTTCGTCCGTTCGGTTCGGCTGCGTTTGGTTCATCCATTTGGTTCAGCAGTTCGGCTAGTTCGCCGAGTTCGGGTTCGACTGTTCGGTTTGGTCATCCGAACAGGCCGTTCGGTTAGGCCGTTCGGCTGTTTGGTTAGGCCGTTCGGCCATTCGGGAAGCGTTATTATGGGTGTTTTTTTGGTTTTTATATGTTTTTTTGGTTTTTATTGGGTTTTATATGGTTTTCTTTTGCTTTTTATTTGGTTTTTTGGTTTTTATATGGAGTTTAAAAAAAAAAAGTTTTATCTAACATTATATATCTACAGTAAATATATATATATCTACAGTAAATCTAACTGCTATTAACTATTCTAAATGCTATGAACTAAATGGATTATCTGATAAGTACACAGCCCTACTCCTACACTAAAACTAAATCACTAACGCTATCTTTATCACTAAGCTAACTCCTACAACTCTCTACTATCTATCTATCTATCTATCTATCTATCTATCTATCTATCTATCTATCTATCTATCT
>QEPC01010849.1:1255341-1298198 GCA_003113815.1 Sphenodon punctatus | reverse complement strand
TGCATCACTTTGCACTTGTCCACATTAAATCGCATCTGCCATTTAGATGCCCAGGCACCCAGTCCCATAAGATCCTGCTGCAGTTCTTCACAGTCTGCTCATGTTTTAGCTACCTTGAATAACTTGGTGTCGTCTGCAAATTTGATCACCTCACTCTTAACACCCCTTTCCAGATCATTAAAGAACACATTAAACAGCACTGGTCCCAATACAGATCCCTGGGGAACACCATGTTCTACATCTCCATTGTGAAAACTGACCATTTAGTCCTATGCCAGGTGGCAGCTGTGGTGAAAGGGGCATTTCGTCAATTACATCTGGTGCGTCGGCTTCATCCGTATGTCTCGGACTCCGACCTAGCCACGATCATCCATGCTTTTATTACCTCAAGATTGGACTACTGTAACACAGTCTACGTGGGGCTACCCTTGGTGCTGGTTTGGAGGCTGAAGCTGGTGCAGAATGCGGTAGCTCATCTCCTAACAGGGATGGGCTGATGCGAGCATATGACACCAGTGCTTCTCTCTCTGCACTGGCTGCCGGTAGGTTTCCAGGCCCAATTCAAGATGTTGGTGTTGACCTTTAAAGCCCTGAATGGCCTGGGCCCCACCTACCTGTGGGACCGCCTCACCCTCCAGGTCCTGGATCATCCCCTGCGGTCGGCCGGGGGTGCCCTCCTCAAGCTCCCCCAGGTTTCTCGGGTGTCGACCTTGCGGAGGGCATTCTCTGTGGCTGCACCATGGTTGTGGAACTCCCTCCTTCTGGAGGTCTGCCTGATTACTGACCTCCCCTCTTTCCATAGACAATGTAACACCCGGCTGTTCCGCCGTGCTTTTCCTGAGGAAAAGGGGGTGGGTGGGTTGGGTTAGGGTGGGGGGTATGTTGTTTTTATATTGTGTTTTAATAGTGCTTAAAATTCTATTATTACTGTTTTAAATTGTTTTACTATGCTGTTAGCTGCCCTGAGATGCTTTTAGCAGGAGGGGGCGGCATACAAATTTTATTATAAATAAATTATAATAAATATATAGCTGGGTGTCATCAGCATATTGATGACACCTCACTCCATATTTCCTAACAACATCCCCCAGCGGCTGCATGTACACAGTGAACAAGAGAGGGGATAAGATGGAACCCTGCGGTACCCCACACGTGAGGCCCAGGGGGGAAGATGAAAACTCCCCCAGCACGACACGTTGGGTTCTCCCGGCCAGGAAAGAATGGAACCATTCAAGAACAGTCCCGCCAATCCCTGCTCAGTCCTGCAGCTGAGTCACCAACAACTCATGATCAACGGTATCAAATGCAGCTGAGAGATCTAACAGGATCAACAGGGTCAAACGACCCTGGTCCAACTCATGGGAGAGGTCATCGACCAAGGCCACAAATGCAGTCTCCGTGCCATAACCCGGATGAAAGCCTGATTGCGAGGGATTGAGAAAGTTAACCTGGTCCAAATGCCCCTGAAGCTGCCGAGCCAACACCTGTTCAATAACCTTCCCTAAAAAGGGAAGGTTAGAGCCTGGACGATAACTGGCAAGGGCATCAATGTCCAAAGATGGTTTCTTGAGCAGGGGCCGCACCACCGCCTCCTTGAGACAGCCTGGCACCCTGCTCTCCCCAAGGGAGGCATTGACTATCCCCGCCAGCAATGACCCCAATGTCTCCCGTTTAGCCTTAACCAGCCAGGACGGGAATGGATCTAATTCACAATAGGTGGCTCGAACAGTCCCAAGAGCATCCCCTGCATCCGAGGGCGAAACCAGCCAAAACTCATCTCATAAAACAGGACAAGAAGGGGCTACTACTGTCTCTGATCCATTCTCTGCTAAAAAAAGTCACATCAAAACTGTGGTGAATTTGAGCAATTTTATTCAGAAAAAAGTCCACAAACAAATCACAGCACGCATTTGATGATTCTGTGTCCAGAAGGAGGGAGGCCAGACTGACCAGCCCTCTCACCACCTGGAACAGCTCAGCCGGGCAGGACTTAGCAGATGCAATGAGGGCAGCAAAGAAAACCTTCTTTGCTGTCCGCACCGCAACAGCATAGGTTCGTAACCAGACTCTATGTCGCAACCGGTCAACTTCAGTACGCAAATGACACCACCATCGCTCTAACTGCCGCCCTTCCTGCTTCATCCACCTCAGCTCCCCGGTATACCATGGGGAGCTGCATTGTCAGCAATTCAGGAGCGGATGCCTGGGAGCCACACAGTCGATGGCCTCCGTTAACATAATAGTCCACATGGACATGAGGTCATAGAGTGAGTGGTCATTGAAGTCAGAGGAAACATCCCCATGAGCTATCAGGTTCCATAAGCCTTTGGGGATGAACCAACCTAACTGGTTCCACACCCTCCTGGGGGTTGACATGTGCCAGAATATCCGCCCAGAGGAGATAATGATCCGTCCATGACAAGGGCACTGTTGATACCTCCCCCACCAGCGGATCCCCCGCTTCAAGGCCTGTGCAAAATATCATGTCCAGGGTATGTCTTCCAACATGTGTGGGACCCACTACTCTCTGAGATAGGCCCATGGTTGTGGCTGTGGTTGTTTCTGTTCTCCATATAAATTTCTAATATTTCTGGACATTAGACATTTATACAGCACTGGGATTCAATTACTTGGGTTCGGTGAAGCAAATACAAAATGTGTTTAAAATGCTGTCACAGCTGAGAGTGGAGAATTCTGGTTTGCTTGCAATTTTGCTCTGTACAATGTGTGAGGCATTGAGAAAATTAGGCTTTAAATGTGCTACTTGGAGGGGTAATATCTTTACTGACATCTAGAAAAGTTTAAAGGTCTTGTCCTGCTTGTGGGGCTGCAAGGTGTTGTTTCTGAACGTTGTGCTCTGCAATTAGTGATGCAACATGGTGCCACACACCCCTGTTAGAACTCCTTCCTTCTCTCAAGACAGAGAGAAAATGACATTTGAGATGTACCTATGCACATCCTCCATAGAGTTATTTAAACTGATTAACTTCTTTAGTTGGATTTAAGCCTGAATTGTAACAAGATCCTTTCAAAAGAGGAAAAGAAAAGTATTATTCAGTTTCATGGAAGAGAAAATCCAATGAAGGATATGCCTGAGTTATATTTGTGAAAGACACCAAAGTCACCGTACTTCCTACTATGCTGCATAGCTTAATTTGGAGCTCACTAAATCTATCTCACTGCAGGAAAGATGGCAAGCATTTGGGTATTTTCCATGTGCTGCCAGTTCTGCAGGAAATAAAAATATCCTACAAAGAAAACTTTATAAAATAAGTTTTCTGTAATTTGGGGAAGAATAATCCAGCATTCCAAACTCTGTCTGCTGTAAGTACCAAATGTTTCAAGGAAAGATGCATGAAACCTGACAGTGAATAATTGTTGAATAACCTGAAAAATGCAGATAGTTTCTTTCTACTTCAGACAGTTCATATTTGGCTTGTGGCTACAGCCAGCCTGAAGGGTTTTGACATCCTTGGCATGGCACTTGCATTGCACTGCAAGTCCCAAATTGAAGCCTGCAAAACTGACTCTATATTAGGAGGATGCACATGTTCTTTACTTCTGAGTTAAGGGGGGCTCTGCAGTGTGGGCAGAGCTGCATTCCTGTTCCCCACAGGAACACAAAGGCCCCAGGTGTGTGACTTGGTCTTCCACAACCCCCCTTAGTGCTGCCCACGGAATGCTGTTGCCTTGGACAGGGAGTCCACCCGGTTCCGGGGGGGGGGCAGCCCTTGTTGAGGCTTTCAGCTTGAAGCAGATTGTGTATCCATTTTTATCTTATATGTAGCTAGAATGAATGGACTGGAGCTTTGAAGGCTGAAAATAGTCTTAGCACATTAACCACGAGAAGGTGGACCCAGTACATTGTCAGCTTCCTTTGCAAGGCAGCAGTGCAGAACACAGATATATATATATGAGCAGTAAATCTGAATGAAGAAAGAACTTGTTCTTTAGGGGTTTTCCACCTCAGCAATGCTGTAGCAGAGTGGGGATTTCAGTAGTGGCTTACAGGTGCATTTTGTAGGATTCCCCAGTCAGTCTCAAGAGAGTCAAATCATCACACGTAGCCTTCTACAGAAGGATCTAAAATCTACAAGGGGATTGACTAATCATGGATGACATTTTTGTCTTCCTTAGGTCTTGTTCATATGAGCCCTATGAAGATGGGAAAGCAAGTCCGGGCTTAATATGCTCAATGTGGTTGCATCTGTTGAGTATGCCTTGATCTTCACAATTGTCAGCTATTGTCCCCTCATCCACAATCTTCTCCTCACACAACAGACTGATTGTGAACAGGGCTGGCTCTGGGGGGGTAGACAATAAAGGACAACTCTTGGGTATACAAAGAAGTTGGGGGTACCAAATATTTCTGTTGCTGCAAAAGGTTTGTGAAGAGTTCCCAAGTCTTGCACGTGGGCGGGGTACTGCTGAATTTTGAGGGGGGTATCAAACAACAGAAAACGCTCCTCTAAACCTTTTTGACAGAGGCAGTTTTATTTATGTATCCGATTCAAGCTGCTAGTGGGGTTGCCACCTTTGCTGGTTTCACCTGAAGATTCTGAGTTTTGACCCAGAGTCTCTGGGTTCCAGGAGAGGTCCCAATTTCTATGGGTTTGCCAGGTGTCTGATGGTTAGCCTGGAAGTTTGGGTTTTGGGACTGGTAGAGAGCAGCTATGACAGAAAGGGGGCAGATGTTACAACCTATTCTGTCCCCTTTCCAACATGTCTCTGTCCCTATGGAATGCTATGATGTCATTACACTCCACAAGAGCTGGATTATGTCAGAACGGGCACATGGAAAACCCTTTGCCCCCACCCCCTCTGGGTTTTCTCTTGGAGGGAGATGACAACCATAGCTGCTTACCGTCAGCACATGTGTACCATCATTCCACCCAGTGTATGGCATGCTTTCTACGTGATACTAAAGTCAGATTGACCTTGTACTAGAGCTGAAACAAGTACTACTCACCAAAATGAATACACCTGTTGAATATGCACTACCCAATTCACCATTTGCAGGACAAACAATAGGCACTACTCGCATAGGATCCAATTAGTACCCATTTCACAGCTGAGGTCGCATCCTACATCTAATGAGGTCAATAGGAGCTGAGCGTTTATTTTGTTAAAAAAGGTAGCAGGCAGGAAACGCAATGCAGGCTAGAACCCATGACCCAGTGGGCAAGCACTAAGCTTAGCTACACAGCCACACCACAACTACACCTGTAATACTCTTAAAAATGGCTAACTTTCTTGGTGCTATAAAGAGTCCTTACCTGCTGGTTGACTGAAACACTCCAGCTAACTCTGGGAAAAAACAAACAAGACCGTGCTGCGGCAGCAACCTTGATCAGTTCAGGTCAGGAAGCTGCCACGGACACAGTCTGGACTGGGTCAGGCTGAGGAACAAACGTTCACGTGGCTGAAGCCTGGGGAGCACACGAATGTGCAGCTGCCCATCCCCACCCCATCCCCAGCATGGCGGGAAACCATGGCAGCTGGTCATGGTGAACCCAATTCGGGCCAGTGGGAACAGATGTGTTAACACACTCTGATGCTTTACCCTGACCAGGTGGACTTTAACCTGGGCTGTGACCCTGAAGGTCTCCAGGATCAAAGCTTGGACTAGGTGCTGACATGGCTTGGGGCAATCCCGGGCCAATATCTGGTGGCACCTGTGCACACATACATGCCCGGTGCAGGTCAAAGCATGACGGAGCAGGCCAAAGCAGTCCGCTGTCCTGTTTGTTAACACTCTCTTCTACAGCTTTGCTGTTAGACTAGGGTACAGGAGACTAATTTGGTCAAGGGTTCAAATCTACACTATGTAGTAAGTTGAAGGTATGATTTTTTTGCCTTTATAAAGTTTGCTTTGGGGAACAATAATATAGGGTTTGCCTCCTCTGTGATGGATTATCTGATGTTTCCATACAGTTTTTTTGCCTATAGGAATCATAAACCACCCATTTTTCTGCTTCTTTTCCAAAGCACTACCAGGAGAGCTATCAGATCAACTGTTGACTGTGCCTATCTGCTCTTTGGTCATGATGATGATGATGGGCACTGTATTTTGGTCATATAAAGAGTTTACAGTTAGTGCCTTAAAAGGGCCCTTCTGGTGTGACTCAGCTCCTCTGCCTTGGGACAGCTGTGCCAAGGGCCCTAGGCTCTCTGCCTGCCCAAGCCCCCCTCCAACAGCTGGCTTATCAAATTAGTGGGCATTTACTTACACACACACACACACACACTATCCCCCCTCCTCCAATTTTTAATCCAAAACAGGTAGGCAAATACTCATTCCAATGCAGGTTTAGGGTCAAGTTTTCAAAGGGCTACCCAAAAATTCAGATATTACCAATGGGTAAGAAATTCACTACTTGATTCAGGTGTACCCTGTACTAGCACCTGATCTTGTTTTCAACCAGAGCTGGTGAGCAGCCGTGAGAAAGAAATTAAGGCAACCCACTGCAAAACAGTAGTTTCTTCTCCTAGTGTAGAGAGGGCCTAAGTGAGGAATTTGACTAAATGTGAACTTTGAATTTATTATCAAGGGAGCAGAAATGGATCACATGGTTCAGAGTTTGGATTGGGCTTGGATAAACTTTCAAATGCCAGCATGTTTATCACATACTTATTTTAGTCTCTTGGGTCTGCAAAACTGGGTTCGGACTGGATCACTCAAATGAGTGACCATGAGATTTTCCATGAAATTCCTGGCACTTCTTAGTTTGGGATTCCATTGTAAGAACAATATGTGCAAGTATGCAAAATAAAAAGAAAAGATAAAAAGAAAAACCTGCGTTAGCAGGGGTTACCTCAGTTCCAGAAATGAGGAAAGGATTTAGGGAGACAAACCTTCTTATTTTCCCAAACAAATAAATGCAAACTTACAACTGTGATGTGAGAATGTGGGGCGTAAACAGACGGAGAGCAGCTCCAGGTTTGCCCATGGATACCCCTGTCACTCCCGGGTTTACCTGCCAGATGTTCAGCACAGAGCAGATTGGGGCTGCTCAGGAAGATCCAGGAGAACACCTCATGGAGGGAGCTGGCTGAACCCATGACAATGGCCAAACATGGTGCTCCTTAATTATGTCTGAATAGCCTATGGGAGCCAACTAGCCAGAGCAGCAGCTAGAGAAAGCACGGCCATTTGGCTTCCCACACCCACCCACAGCCCAGCCCAGCCCTTAAAGAAACATGTGCACAATCCAAACATGTGTTGGCCCCACACAGGAACCTTGCAGGGAGAATGGAGGTCAGCACCCACAGACTCCCCGGGGGAGATGGAGGAGTAGCAGTGCCCGCCAGCTACGGACATCGTCGACCTGCTCTCTGGGCCTTCCGGCCAGGCCTTTTCATCTTCCCTGCCCCTTTCCCTGTTCATTCTGGCCACTTAATAAAGTTACTGCCTTTTGCTCCCGGATGTCAGTGTTGTGTGAGTGTCACAGGGTCCCCAGGGCTGGCCGGGTGCTGATATTTGTCCACCCCACTCTGCCACCCTGGGTTGTGTGGCTAGGCAATGGCTGGCCCAGCTCCCGGGGCTGTGGGTGGTAAGGGGTTAATGGCTGCTGCCGTGTCCTATTGCCAGAACTGGGGTCCTGGCAAGGGGTGGGCTCCTGGCAGTACTCCCTTACCCTGAGCTCAGTGCTTGGGGGTAAGTACTGGATCCAGATAGGGATGGGTGAATGCGGTTCGGATGTTCGGAGTTCGGATCGAACTCGGTCTGTTCGGACATCCGAATGGAACGTCTGAACCGAACTCTCAAACGACCGAACAGTTCAGTCGAGTTCGGACGAGTTCGGATGAGTTCAAAGGCAGGAAAAAACGTCTTTCCAGGGCTGAAAATTAGGTTTCGGTTTCAATTTCATTTCGGTTTTGATTTCCCAGTGATGGGGTGCCTGCTCCCCCCTCAACTTGATGTATAGTCTAGATAAGAAATCCCTCCCTGGTGCCACCACCCGGCATGCAAAATTGAGGCTACCAATTAGCGACTGTAGTGCTCTGACCGTGATTTTGCATGCTGCCAAACACCCCTTAATCTTGTCTCGTAGGGCCTATAACTTCTCCTGGGGCAATCGTGACGTTAACATTTCTGTGTCCAGTTCGATGCCCATGCAGGTGAATTTAGTCGCTGGCCCCTCTGTTTTTTCCAGGGCTAGTGGGATGCCCCATTCCTGGGCCACCTCCTGAAACAACCACAGGGTGGTGGTGCATTCCCCCACCGCCGGGTGGCCCATTAACAGAAAGTCGTCCAAGTATTTTGTTACGTCCCCGGCCTGCATCCTTTGCCTGACAACCCACTCAATCAGGGAGCTAAACTGTTTGAATGCCGAGTAGGATATGGAGCACCCCATTGGCATCGCCCAGTCATAATCTTACAACCCATCAAATTGGAAGCCTAATAGGTGGAAACTAGTAGGATGGACTGGGAGCAAACGGAACGCTGACTTGATGACACACTTTGCAAGGAGGGCTCCCTTACCCATGGCTTTCACCTTTTCTACTGCTGTGTCGAATGATGCATACCTAACTGTTGATAGTTCCTTAGGTATTGCATCATTTACCGAGTTTCCCCGCGGATATGACAGATGATGTATTAAAGGATACTCACCCACCGCCTTTTTGGGGACAGTTCCTAATGGGGACATGACCAGGTTGGACATAGGGGGTTGACTGAATGGGCCTGCTAACCTACCTTCCGCTACTTCCTTCCTTATTTTTTGCCTGACCACTCCCTCAAGACCTTTCGCAGATTTCAAATTGCTCACTGTCCCTCACTGCTGTGGTACCATACCCACTGAAATAAGGAATCCCTGTCTAAACCCCTTCACAACATAAGCCATTTCCTCGCGGTTGGGATGCCCCATGAGTGCCACTTCCAGGCACTCTGTTTTGATTGGAGTCGGTCTCTTTTGCAGGACGGGCTCCCGTGGCGGGTCCCTGTCCACACTTCCTGTTACTGGGGCCTTGACTATACCTCCCCCTTTCTCCTTTTTGCTTGGGCTGAAAACAGTTAGTTGCTGGGTGCCCCCTCCCGCCCAATTCGAACACCCGTGATGAAATCTGCAGGTTCCTCGATTGCAATGGCCTGCCCGGTTGTACTCCCAACACGGGCCGGGTCCTCCTTGAAAACCCTTTCGACTCTCACCGTGAAACAGATAGTTCGCTGGTGCAACCCCACCTCTTACCAGGGGATGGACACTGTCTGATCGTGGTGCGTTGATGGCATCAATCATGCACTCTAACCATAAGTCCGGTGCATGAGCGTCCCACCGCAGCCCTGTTGTGTTGGCGGCCCTATGATGAAATGCTTCATCATAGCGCAACCAAGCTCCAGCTGTCCCTGTGCCATAAGCCATACGCACTATATCTGTGTATTTGTGCAGTTCTAGGCCTCTTCCTGGGTCAGCCTGGAGGATGACCCCCATATAGATTGCAAATGCAACGGTCCAGTTCACCCACTTACGATCTGCCTTTGGGCAGCGAAATTTCTCTTTTTCCTTTTCATCCTCATGGTCAGTGTGAGCCACTATTGGGGGTCACTGAACAGTAATGAGAAAAGGTCCCTTACAAGATTTTTTCCTTCATGGTCAGGAAGAGGTGCTTCCCGAACCGAGCTGCCACGCTGGGGATAGCCCCCCCAGGTGGAGGAGGGGCACAGCTAACTGCCTGGGCAGTCGGGGTCATCCTTTCATCCACTGGGTTAGCCATAGCCTGAGTGGGGACCCCACCTGCTGGCCCCGCCGTTGTGCCCCCTTTTTCTGCTGCCCCCACCGAGGCTGTCCCTGCCAGGGGGAGGCCCTGGGGGACTGCGGGTGTGACCCAAACCCATGCTCCATTTAAATAGGCTAATTGTGGTGCCCCGGCCTGACCTACCAGGCCAGGGAAGCTGGCAGCCGGAGGCCATGGGAATTGTCCAGGGGTGCCTCCCCTCATGAGCAGGTTCACACTCTCCTGCGGGAGCCCTATTCCAACCCCCATTATGCCCTCGACTTGCTGTGTCCCTGCCCCAGTCAATACTCCCCCAGCATCCCTCTCACCTTGACCTGGTCTCATCCTACAACTTCTCCCTATGACACTGGCCTCAGCTTCAGGCGGCCTGGTTGTGGGTGGGGCCAGCTCTCTCCTCTCGCCGTAGAACTCTGCTTCCAAAGCCAGCATCCTGTGCCACATCTCAACGTCCGTCGGTCCCTCCATCTCTCCTGGCCCCTGTGTCCACCTTCTGATCGCTGGTGGTGGCCCATCACTGGCTGTGGATACACAGGCCCTGGGCCCGCCAGGCCTGTGGGTCTGCCCCCTTGTTTGGTTCTCCGCCCCCACGGCCCCTTGGCGCCGATACAATGCCAGCCCAGGCACTCCCTGAGGGTCCCCAGTCCCCATCCCCCCTCACCCTGGGAGGGGGGCATGGGAGCTCCTCCCTATGGTAAAGGCTGCCATGTGGCTTCTATGTCCAGCCCACTGGTTGTATCCCCTTCTGCACCCTGATCAGGGGGTCCACCTCCCCCGCAGATGGCTTCTTGCTGGCCCCCAGTTCCTGGCATCAGGGGGGACACACCACACCAGTCTCGTCCCCAATTCCTGCCTTCCTGGAGGGATCCCAACAGATTGGGGTGTCCCACTCCTGCAATCCCATCCCGGTATCGTGCTGGGGGGGGGTTACAACCCACCCCCCGTGCCAGCCCGTCTCCTGTGCCCCTGAGGTAATGGGCCCTGCCAGTCCACTTACCAGCCCTCCTGTGCTGCCCGAAGGCTCCATTTGGGGCCCAGGAATTCCTTCTCCTTGTTCCATGGCCACCCCTGGTGGCTCTGCGCCACATACAGCATCCTGTTTTTGTGCCTGCATCCGGGCCTCACACTGAAGGAGGCACGCGGACATTACCTCCTTGGGGGGAAGGGGCTCACCGTCCGGCCCGCTGCCCTCTCCCCCTGACATTCCCGCGTCCTCTCACCACGGCCCTGCGGCAACCGGGGCCGTGATCTTGGTGTCCTTCTTCTTTGTCTGTACCATGCTGCCTGGACAGTGGATCGTCCTACATTGGAGCCAGCAATCCAGCAGCAAGAGATTGCTGCTGACTCATCGCCTCCACGCACCGGAATGCCAATGTGCTTGGCTTACAGGAGATCAGCCCTGCCTAAAAGGGGCATGCCTCCAATACCCCCGTGCAGTGAAACCTGTGCATGTGCATTCAGGGTGGCTGCCCAGCAGCCCTTCTCACTCACCGCAGCGGAACCTTCTAAGAGGTCTCCGCTGCACGGCCCAGTCCTGAGTCTCCCACCAAGTGGCTGGGGGGGGGGCTGACAATTTGTCTGTCGCCGCCATTTTGGCAGCGAAGGGGCCATGTCTCATAGAAAAACCTCAAAATACATCTATCCAAACCCTAAATTCTCCAAAGGCTTTGTGGGGGAAATCTGCATCTCAGTGTTGCCAAATTATCTTTTGCTATAAATTGTTGCAGCTCTTGACCTCAAATGGAAATGTGCTGGTTTACAACCAGCAGAAAACTTGGTCCCCTACTTCAGATTCTAGGCTAATAAAAATAAAAAGGACAGAAGAAATCTTAGTAACATGGAATCCTTGATTACAGGGTAATACCAGTTAGTATAACTAGAATGTAAACAGTGCAAAGGGAGCTGTAAACTGGCTAAAATGACCAGTGGATTTCGCACTTTGTGTAGTTGAAAAACGTATTGCAAGAAGCTGTTCTTTTCTAAATCCCCTTAAAAGGTCAAGTGAATCTGGCAAGAAAAAGAAATTTTCAAAATTTTAATTTAATTGATTTAAAGAGAAGTGGCTCATTGATTTCTGGCTTAGTCATTTTCCTTATTAAGGTCTACTATTAATCCAAAAAGCTACATTTTATGGCCAGAATAGTGAGAATGCAGCTAGAACACATAGCCAAGTACAGTTACTGTGTCATTCTTCAGCCTCTAGAGTTCCAGCCCAGTAACTAATGGGCAATTGGTCTTGGCTCTGGAAGATGGAAAGGAACTGAAAATGATGCAGGAGACTGTCCACTGACAGGCCAAATTCCCGGCTCTTTCAAATGATATATATATTTGCAGAAACATCAACTATGATTGTCTTCAGAATTAAGAGGTATACAACTGTAGCCTCATAACTTTACAGGGTCTTTGGCCCTTTTTAAGCAGACCGTGTGGGTGAGGGGGAGGAGGGGTGTGTGGCTGCGGTGGATGGAGGTCGGTGTGCTCCCTTTCCCACGGGCACACACCCATATTCACCGATGGAACCTCCTCTGGTTTGCCAGATGACTCCTTGGGTGGGTGATGGGTGGCGATGGGTGTGTGCCGGGAGTCCCACGGGTGCACACCCATACCCACTGCACCACCCACACCGGAGGGTGGGTGGGGGGCATCTGTGCAAAAACAACCTTTGTATTAGATTATTCGAATGAAGTGAGTCCTGTTCTAGGCATTGACCGTAGGCAGAAATAGGGTAGCAATTCCAATAAGCACATTGATGATATGATACCTGAAAAGGAAGGCACAGTAATGGCAAACTCTTCAAACCTCAAGGCATGAAAAGCTTGTCTCCTGTATAGACTATTGTCCTTTGATTGTTGTCACTAGGAGTGGGAAACTTTCAGATGACACTATTAAATGCTAGAGGTGTGAGGAGACAATAAATATAGACACATTATGAAGTCTATACCACACAGTGGGATGTGTTAGGAAGGTGTTCGTATTTGGTGTTTAAGAGCCTATTTAAGTAAACATAAAATAGCAGGGTAGGAAAAGTGATAATGGGCTTAGAGTGAAAGGAGAAAAGATTTGGGTTCAAATGTTAGAAGGGAGAATTTTCTAACCAGAACAGAATAGTTAAGCAGTGGAGGAAAATTACTAGAGGAGGCTGCAGAACCACCATCATGGGAAGTTTTAAAGAACAGGTTACACAAACATGTCAGGGATAACTTGGAAGGATTACAGTTTCCCTCTGCTGTAACCTGGGCAACAGGGGGCATGGTGTGGGTGGGATCCTGGGTGTGAGGGTGGGGCTTCTGTCTGTCTACATTACATGGCAGGTAGGTTTTGAGTCGAATACATTGTCACCTAAAACAGTTAGGGAATGACTGAAAGGTCTTCTGATTGTAGTTGTGGGCTGTGGTATGCTCAGAAAAGAGCCTTGTTTCTCTTTCTTGTCTGCGTGGTGGAAAGTTCCAGGATAGCCTTTTCTAAGCTAGTTCACCTTTGAGGATAGAGAGACTGGAGTTTTATGATGTGTTATAGAAATCTGTTTTATTTCGATTTATAGGTTAAGGGAGAGTGGATGGAAAGCAGCTGATACCACCTGCAGTGCTCCCCCAAAGCCCAACAGTGCAGAATCCCCCCCAGAGCTGACCCCGTGGTCTGCAGGTTTCACGAAACTCTCCTTGCATCTCTCTCTGCCTAGCTCCAAACTGCTTCTGCTGTTTCAAGCACTAGCTCTCCATATTGTCTCTTAATAATGGGCTGAATAGCCCAAGAGCCTGGAGCGGATATAGCCTTATGCTCAGCCAAAGTGGGATTCAAACTATTACATTTCAAAGGGGGAGGAGCCAGCAAACTTGTTATTCCAAGGGCATAACAGGTTTCATCAAGTTTCTAGAAATCTGCAACACAACCAGTAACTAGGATTTTCGCCTTAGTGTTGGTCTGGTGTTTAGTCATAGCATTGCTGATTTTAAGTATGTTTAAAATATTCTCTTTCTAAACATTTTAATTTATCAAAAGTAGTGACCCAATGAAAAATACATAGTGTACATATTGCAGAATTCTTTGTTCATCTAAGGCTCAGAATTCTTCAAGTAAATTTTGGTTTCCAAAATAGCTCAAGACCAGGCTAGATTCTGACGAGCCACACTTGCTATAGGTCGTGGCTAGTCTTGACAATTGCTTGACTAATACACTAACTGTGAAATGTTGCACATTTTACCATAAGGATACTATTTATTTATTTATTTATTTACCGTTTTTCTACCCCCACCTCCTCCTGTTCACAGAGCAGCTAGGCCCCTTCTTTTTGAAATAATTTCCCTTTTCTTTTTGCTCTGAGGTTAAGATGGTGATTCAGAAAAGCAAAAAACCAAACGTCTGGGGCCATCTATTTTCAGCATAGCTTTTCGGCATGTGCTGAACAGCTTTGTTGAATTGGAGCCCTAAAGAAAGCAGTGGAGTTCAAAGTACTGTAGATTTGAGGGAAAGAAAATTGTATCTGTTTGTGACATCTGCTGTAAGTGAATCCTGAGTTTTATCCATTTACTGGATGTGGTCTCATCTTTGCCTCTGAAAATAAGCAGTGGCAACTTAGATGATCTTACATAAGACAGATGTTTAGTGTTTCATCCATTGACTTTTTTATAACATCTTGCAGACTTATTAGCAAAAGCCCAGTTGCTCAATAGTAGCCTGTTTGTTTACACCCTGGTGAAAATTTCCTCCTGAAGGAGTTTAATTTTTATGTACACTTTACTTAAGCAAACAGTCGGTCACTTCAGAGGGTGGGTGTCCAAGTAAGGACTAAGTAACAATTGAGTAAAGAGACATCAGGATTTAGCTGAATAAAATTTCTAATTGGGTATTAACATGTCACTTCTTACTCTAAAATGCTGTACTATGTAGCATTATTTCTTCAGGGATTTTTATGTTTATGTAATACACTTTGGAATCCGCAGCAGAAAATACGTAAGCATAGAAATTATGTCTGGGGTTAAGATTATTATGTACTTCATCATTTAAGAGAGATGGCTGGAGATAATTCTATCTAAAGACTTAGGCAAGGGCTTTATTTGCAACTTGCAACACATCTTTAAAGGATTCCCATGTTAAACTCAAGCCTCTTTTTAAAAATATTGGCTTGCGGGATGGAGGATAGGGAGAATCATCAAGGAATGAGAGGAACATTGGGTGAAAACAGACATGACGCTAACCACCCTTTAACCACCCTTGGTGGTTATTTATGCATGTTGCAGGACTGTATTGGTGCCCTAAGCAGCCCTGAAACATGCATAAATGACCACCAAGGGTGGTTAAAGGGTGGTTAGCGTCATGTCTGTTTTCACCCATTGACTGGAACATGTATTTTTATTCTCCCATGTACTTTTCTCTCTTAATATTTAAAGACTTACTGTGCAGAAAACTGCCATCTCTTAGACATAAGAGATATGCTGAAACCAAGGTCATATCTTGTGCCTGCACCAAGCCTTAGCTAGGATATTGGCATGGGGTGGAAGGGAGGAAACAGACAAAAAATCAGGTGGAATTGTATGCATTCTTAATTAGCAGGTCCCATTTCACTGAATTTATCTGAAATCTGGTTTGTAGATTGTGGGCCTGTGATCTCCAGTGACTTTAAAGGTTAGCGTTCTCAGATATTATGCCAGTGGAATTTAGGGCATGCCCTTGAATGCTGGTGGAGTGCTATGAAACATAGGGAAAGAATTGCATCCATAAAAAAGCCTCAGGTCAATGCATGGTATCACGTAGAATGATGAGGTCAAAATGATTTCCTCATCTTCATGGTACTTTTAGTGAGCCTATATCTACCTTCTGAAAAGAGAAACCAATGATGTCCCCATCAGTATAAAGACAGTTTTGCTCTTGTCGCCTATTTTCTTTGCTGTTTGATACACATGTTGTATCCAATAGTGTTCTGCCACCCGAAACATTTGACCAGAAGTGTATGTACCTCCTCATGATTTGCATGATCCCTGGATGCATGTGTATGGGGAGTAGGGTAAGGCCCAGATTCTTATCTTCCTCAGAACCAAAACTTTATCTGGTGGGGCTTCTCTAAGGGAACCAGCCCTTCCAGACCCATCATTAAAGTTCCTCCTTGCTCCTTTTTTGCCGTGACTCACCAGCGTTGCATATTTTGAACTATGGTTCTAAAAAAGTAATCCATATGGTCTCTTCATGTTTATAATGTGGTACTGTCCACTACAGGGCACACCCAGGAGTTTTTTGTAATTTCTGACCCTCCATCATCTCATGACTGGGTTGAGCAGCTTTAGTTGCGATTCCTGAAAATGACACTAGCCATGCATCGTCTCAGTACGTGCTCCAGTGAAGCATGCACTGATCATGATTCCACTCGCCTTCAGTCTCCAAATATGTAATTAGATGATTTTTGCATGAAGAGGTACATCATTATTATCTTCTTTGTCATAATAACAATGTGATTCATGCTTAATTATTTTTGTTGTGTCTTTTTGTTGGCCTTGATACATAATTCCATGGAAATTTGAGCATTAGTTCTTGATCTTTCATGGCTGGGTGTTACCTAATCTTCTACACCATTAATTATAAGACCCCAGTAGTAAAGATGTTTCTCCAAGGAGATGCAAAATTTGCATTCCAAAATAAGTGATATGGTTTGTCAAAGTTTTTTTTCTTTTTCTTTATAGATCATGCTTTAGTACATTTTGCTGTTATAGAGGATATGCACAAAGATGTCCTTTCTGAAGCTATTATGTACCTCAATTATACATAAGGGTAGGATTTCTTTAAGGCCTGGATTCCTGAGTAAATTTTTGCAGTGCTGCAACAAGATTTCCTGTACTAGATCACTCTGACATGAGTTTCATGGGCAAAGATGAGAAGATAATACCCTGAAGGTGCCTCATCGGGGTTGTGAACAGAGATGGAGATAAAATAATTTGAATGATCTTTTATTGGACCAACTGTTGTTGGTACAGATGTGCAAGCCTTTGAAGCTCACAGGGTCCTTCTTCAGGCAGGTAGGAGTAAAAAAAAATGGTTGTTCTGACTGGGGTTGTGAACAAATACATCACGGATATTTAAATACATGTGGTGAAATACAGTTTTAAATGCATGTGGTGAAATAACCAGATGCTTTAAACTGCCATAGTAAAACTTGCTCCAGTCAGCCTCTGATGATTTACAGCTGTTAGTGATCTGGTCTATTAAGGATATCATTGATCACCAGTAAATTGCTCAGCTCCAGGCATAAGTGTCAGGGACCAGCTTGGTGCCAGGGTGCTCACCTTGACCACTCAGATGGCTGACAGGGGATGCTGTTAGGGGTGTTCTCCAATAAGGCCATTGTCAGGAGTCAAGCTGAGATCAGCAGCCAGTAAATCCATCTAGGTATTCTGCAAACTCATAGGATAATCCAAGGGCGTGGTCAAAGTCCTGTCCACTTAAGTTCCAAGGGATCCAACACTAACACCAAAGCCAGGGTTTCAGTGGCTCCAAAGAAGCCTAGAGTCAAAGCAATGTTAATGCCAGAGGGTCAGTCAAAGCACAGCAGGGCTGGGACATGGTGCAAGGGGGTCTGGAGCTGCAGCCAGCAAGCCTTCTGATTGCTCAGATGCTTTCTGCTTTCTGACATGCTCTTTCAAATTGTAGTGGGTCAGCCAATGGGAGCTGGGAGTGTGTCACAAAGGGCGTTTATAGACGAGACAAAAAAGGCGGCTGATCCTTTGATCAGCCGCCTTTCTTGCCGCTCGTCTACATGCGTGGCCTGCTTTTTAATCCGCGTCGGAGGGGGCAGGCGATCCTGCCCCCTCAGACGCGGATTCCCGGAGTGCCGGCTTTACGCCGCACTTCCTGGTCCCGTGCGCGAGTGCGCATGCGCAGAAGGGTGCGCATGCGCACTCGCACTCTGCGCCGTGTCTGAACATCAGACACGGCACGCAGAGACGCCGCGGCGGGAAAACCCGGCGTTTAGCGATCCCGCTTGTAAGCGGGATCGTCTATAAACGCCCTTAGTTAATGGGAGATCAAGCGTCCCATAAACTAGAAGAGCAGGCACTGGGAGTAGATCTGCTGTGGTGCTGAGGTCTAGGTGGCTGCACTGAAGTCCCAGGGGGGCCAGCGTTTGAGCCTGCCGGGACCTCACAATAAGTCCCCATAGGTGCTAGCCCCAAACAGTCCTACAACTCAAGGGTGTAGCAAAAATACGGACAGGCAGTGCAGGTTCACTGGGGATCATAAACCTGGGGCCCCCAAAACTCCTGGTGTAGCTGTGTCCTCTGGTGTATGGTATTTCATCTTTTGCACCAGGGCCCATTCAAATCTATCTACGCCTCTGATACAACTCCACTGCTTTATTCCTTTTTAAGACAAAAAGCAAAGAGGTGCACAGTCCCAAGCAGTACAAATGAAACAAAATCCTTTTCTGCTTGAGATGAGCTCCTCCTTAGGCTTCATGCCCACAGCAGGGTCCCCTTAGGCAAGTCCCTTCCTTGGCTCCCTGTCTCTAGGCCCTTAGGTTTGCCATGCTCCAGATTAGGCTGCCCTCTGAGCCTTTATGTGCTCTGATGATGGCTCTGGCTCTGGCTCTGGCTCTGGCTCTTTAGAGCTCCTACAACTCAGGCCCAGCTATCTGAGCCACGTCCTTCTTGGCTTGGTCCTGCCGTCTGAGTGCCAGCTTACACTTGTATACCTGGTGCTCCTCAGCTGGCTGTCACTTAGGCCTTTTTCTAACGGGCACGTGTGCATGGGGGGATGGGTGAGTGGTACGGTGGGTGAGCGGTGCGTGGGGGGTCCGTTCCCATGGACCTCCACCCATCTTCACCCATTTGCACACACGGAGCATTGGCCATTGACATCCATTTCTCCGTGCGTGGGTGATGGGTGGAGGTGGGTGGAGCGCAAGAGCACACATACTTTGACCCACCACCCGCGGCATTTCCACCAATTCCCCCCACCCGTTGTGGCGTTTGCCTGGGTGCCCCCCCTGCACACATGTGCGAGGGGGGGTGTCCATGTGAAAACATCCTTAGCTTCTTCCACACCCAGCTGGGAGAATTCAGGCCACACTAATTGGTTCAGTTAACCCTTCCTTGGTTTATCACTATTACCTAACTGCCTGTTAGGGTTGTCACCTTCCTCAGTACTTTGACCTGAAGGGAGTGGGGCAAAGGGAGATTGCTCCACCCCCTTTCTGATGCCCCCACAGCACCCCTGGATAACCTAGGGCTTCATCCAAAACCCAGAGAAGATGGGTTAGAATCAGGAGCCTCTGGATTAAACCTAGAGGGGTAATCCTACTGCCTACCCAAGAGGGAGGCATCCTTGCCAGGACTTCTCTGGCCTCCATTTTGGACCTAGTCCTGCAAAGGACTGGGCTGTGGGCTCTCACTTTCCCATTTAATGCTTTGCAAGAAGCCCCGGTAGGCACACAGGACACATAGGGCATTTTTACACACATGTTAAAGTTCCGGATTTTTCAATCTTCTGGGTCCACAAGTAAGTTCTGGATTCATTTTTCACACAAACACTGCCCTGAGGCAGCCTAAAGTAGCCGCAGCTGTAGCAGTGACAGGCTGCCATGGAAACCAAGTGACCACAGCTGCCTGGAGCAAAGCAGTTTACCAGGAGAATCTTTTACACACAAAAGTTCTGGGAGAAGTTCTACGCAGAAGTTCAAAGATTAGAATGTTTAAGATCTGGGTGAGTTATTTAGACACACAGAAAGTTCAGGATGTAACAGCAAACATCCAGGAGAAATGTGTGTGTAAAAACACTCATTAACACATATGTGCTCTGCCTAAATACACTGTTAATCATTAAATGTAAGTTGGTTTATAAACCAACCAGATTTCTCTGTGTATCATCTCTGCTCCTAAAATCAGTTGCTGGGTATATGGAAACACGACTATTCACAGACCATCAGCAAGTTCTGACTTGTTACATCCTGCAGGAAGACACTGTGTAGACAGTTGCTGTCTGTAGGGGTGGGAATTCTGGTTCTCTCGAGATCCGATATTGCCGGTATTTGGGTGTATTGGTTTAATCCGATAAATTCGATATTTACCTGTACCGGCATACCGGATTTTTAACGTTGGCCGCGGTACCGGATTTTTAACATTGCAGCTATTGAAGTCAATAGCCACAATGTAAAAAATCCTGTACCGCGGCCAATGTTAAAAATCTGGTATGCTGATACCAGTAAATCTGGTACCAGGGAGATCCGATACCGATACATCCGGTATCCGGTATTCTCCCCGGTGTCCCACCCCTACTGTCTAGGAGAACCTTGAGACAAAGTAGTTAAGATGATACTTGTATCTCATAACCTGGGACCAACACAGCAACCACACTACAAGAACCTTGATCATCCAGCCTCAAAAAAAATGTGGGCATCATCTTCATTCCTTTTCCTCCGTGTCACCTCTGACTATTCACAGGCTAGGACAAAGTCAGGATGACACTTTCTTTTTAGATTTCAGGTAGTTTGGTAACTTTGCATGAGGTTGCAGAGCAATGCTAACCCTTAATAATAATAATAATAATAATAATAATAATAAATTAATAATGTGATTTATGCTTAATGACTCTTCTGGTCTCCATGCACACTGTGATTTGTGACCATCATTTTTATGACCCTTTTACAGTGTTACCTAATTTTCCATATAATTTACTCTAAAACCCTTGACTAAGCCAACACTCAGCTTGCTGGTTGACCACTTGCAATAAAAAAGATGTTGTAGAGAAGTAGTTTTCAACCTTTTCCCCTATGCAAATTCATTTAGATACTTAACTATAATCTCAGGACCCCAGATAGCAAGAGAGACGTGAAGTATGGCAGTGCAATTATCAGTCAGATCACAACACCATCTCAGGGTTACCACCTCCATTGGTTTTGACCCTGATGCTCCCCTGGGTCAAAAGGGGAGTGTTGTGGTCAAAACCATGAGAGGTGGCAACCCTACAGCATCAACAGTGCAAACCCACTGAGGGTCCTGCCCCACAGTTTGCGAATCTCTGTTGTAGAGGAAGATGAGCATTCGAATTCTATTGTCTTGTAATAACATTCCGAGTTTACCTACTGCTCTATAAGAGCAGTATCTTCCTGACTTACACCGCTTTCTCATAAGACAAAACACACACGACTCACCTCCAGGAAAAACTCTGGGAGGCAAATGCTGTGCGGTTTTTGTCACATGGGAAAACAAAGCCGCATGGCTTTGGCAGTGATCGTATACAGCTCAACTTTCCAGTTCTGCATCCTCGGAGCCAAAGCTGTGGGTGGGTTGAGGTTGTTATTTTTTTTTTTTTTTCTCTTAATGCTTGCCCCACCTCAAAAGCATCTTTAGCTTTGACGTGTATTATCCAGGTACGGTAGTGCCTGTATAGTTAAGGTGCAGGGCACTGTTCATTATAAAGGCTGAACGTTCTATCCTCTTTGAAATTGTAATGGGCTAGGCTAGTATTCTAAAATTGTGTTGCGAGGATGGGTTCCTTGAGAGGTTGATAGTGTGCAAAAATCAGCCTGATTGGATGTGAAATGTGGGAGATATAGGACTTCAAAGTTAGAGGCTTGATTTGCTGTTTTTTCTGCCCCGGGAGGGTAGTTGCTAAATAGAGCATGGAGAGGTCATAGAAGATTCAAAGCTGTGGCTGAGGGGTGCCTTTGAATAATTTTGCCAAAATCCTACCAAAACAGTTACTCTTTTCTGGTGTTTGTGGGTTCATTTAAGCCAGTAAATAGAATGTTCACCGCTGTGGGCTTCCAATGCCCACCAGACTCCCCTTGGCAGCATACTGGGAAGGGTGTGTGTGAGAAACTACCATCGCCCCCCCTGCCTGGCTATCCCTACTGTTCGCACAGCCATTCACTGAGGAGTTCGCAAACACTTGGAGAGTTAGGAGATCAGATGTTCTTCCATAGCTAAAGAAAGCAAAACAGAGCTGTACAGAGTGTGCTTATTTTTTCTTGTATTCAGAATTCTTTTGGATGGTAAATCACTCTCCTGAACTTTTATTCATTTATTTGAAAAATATTAATTACTTACTGCTGAAACTCAGATCATCCGTCTGACTGTGGTGGCAATTATGTGGTGGTGTGTGTGGTCTCCTAGTGGTATTCCTAATTTCTACTGGAGCTAATGAACTTTTTGCTTATATTTTCATAAATGTATTTTTCCTTCTTACCTCCCGGAAGAACCAAGTGTGTATGATTGTGTCTAAAAAGGATTTTGGGGAGTACCTGGAGCTCCTTCAGTTTCTGATACCTGCAGAGCAGTATGGCGTGCCATAGTTAAGAAATTCCAGGAAGAAATTCCAGGAAATGTTTAAGGTGTAGTCTGCCCTACAAAGAAATTTATAGGGCTGCTATTTGATCCTCACGGCACTCTTTCAGTAGGCATTCTCACATACACATGCAAGCCTCAGTTGAAGCAGTGTGACGTGTATTTTATCATATTCCTGTTTATCTGTGGCTTTAGTTTTTTCCCCACCTTAGGAGTAATTCTGCCTTGGGACATCCCAGTGTTAGGGTTGCTGTGCAGAGAGCTGAAATGCATGCACATGACTGCACACCTGAGTAAGTGAAGCTTTCATCTAACCATCTCAAATGTTTGCCAAAAAATAATTGTGCTTCATAATAGCCCTCTTTTACTGTTTGTCTTCATTTCATAAGGGTTTAGTGTAGAGAATGTGGTTTCCATGTTGGTGCAGAATATAAGAGATGGAGGCAAAGTTGTTCTAATGATATCTTTTACTAAACTAACTTCTGTTAGTGACATGCAAGCTGTTGGGCTACACAGTGTCTTCCTGCAGGATGTAACAAGTCAGAACTTGCTGATGGTCTGTGAATAGTTGTGTGTCCGTATACCCAGCAGCAAAATTGCATTGCAAAGCAGCTAAAATACTACAAATACTATTGTAATATTCCTTCTTTATGCCATCAATTGCAGTACTTGCCCAATATATCTTATGGAACTTCAAATGGAAATTTTGTTGGTCCAAATGATCATGAAGGGAAAGTGAACCTATGTCCCCCCTCCACCCATTTCAACTGCCCACAACTTGTTTAAAGGGAGAGTGTACAGTACAGCATTCATTTTGTGCTTCAGATGCTTTGTTTTTAATTTCTCACAAATCTCATTTGAAGTCTCAATTTTGTGGCCAAGCAGGACAAGCCTCCACTGGTTGGGCTGGTATTCTGCAGACTGCTACTGCCTGTTTTAGTAACTCGTCAGTTCTCTTCTGTGTGACAAGGCACTGAAATGTAGGGCACTTTAATGTCTTTAGCTTCAATGCCAGCAGACAGACAGACAGACAGACAGACAGACAGACAGACACACACACACACACATGCCTCTCGCGCACACAGGCAGGCAGGCAGGAATGCACATACATATGTAGTATTACTTTTGTGAAAATAAAAAGTAAGCAACAGTTCACACACAAATAACATTTCCTGTTCTCTCAAAGATCTTGTCTGAACACATGTTTAATGGATTTTTCCTGTTGCTCTTTGTGAGTAGTACAACAGAAATTCTAATTATTCACATTAGTGAAGTTAAGCATGTACATAAGTGTTTCCAGAACAGGGAGTAATAATTAGGGGTGGGAATATCGGTTCTCCCGAGATCCGATATTGCCGGTATTTGGGTGTATCGGCTTAATCCGATAAATCCGATATTTAACATTGGCCGCGGTACGTGATTTTTTACATTGTGGCCATTGAAGTCAATAGCCGCAATGTAAAAAATCCGGTACCACGGCCAATGTAAAAAATCTGGTATGCCGATACCGGTCTACCCGGTACCTGGGAGATCCGATACCGGTACATCTGGTACCCGGTATTCTCCCCAGCATCCCACCCCTAGGGAGTATTACTGTGCAATGGGGTGCATAGGTTTACAGAATTCAGTTAATCTCCTACTGGCAGTTAATTGCAGTAAGTGTTCACTGGTTCTTCCTCTGCACCACTTTGAAAACTTATGTATATTGATAAGAACATAAGAAGTGCCATACTGGGTCAGACCAATGATCAATTGAGCCCAGAATTCTGTCTCTGACAGTAGCCAATCTCGGTTGCTTGATGTACCCAACAGGTAATTATGGGGCAATCCATTCTCTGCTGTTCACTCCCAGCTCCCAACAGTAAGAGGTTACATTCCCGAAACCTACCTGACCAATAGCTACTAATAGACCTCTTCTCCAGAAACTTGTCCAATCCTTTTTTAAAACCAGTTATGCTACTGGCCTTGACCACGTCCACGTCCAGTGATACTTAACATCTGACACACACACACCAGCAGGGCTTAATCCCCTGTTTTCAAATGACTCCATGTAGTATTACAGATGTCCCTGTGGTGTTGTGTGACCATAGACAGGAAATCCTCAGCATAACAGATCTCTTGGTATCTAAGAATATCAACCATTATGGTAGAGATTCTGTGCCAGAGAAAGAACAATCAAAATGTCCTGGAGAGAGCCACCAGATTTATTATAGCCAAGGGTTTGCTAAACAAAGGGTTTAATAGCAAGGGTGCCCTTTACTGCATGTTCTCTTCTCCTCTCACTGTGTTCTGCATTCCTCCAAATGTGGGTGACCTTACTTCAGGGCAGCCTGGAGCAACTGCCCCAGACCCCACAGCTCTGCCCCGTAGCACCCTGATAGTGGTGTGGGGTCTGGAGGAGCCCCCACTCCCATCCTGGCAAGGCCCTAAATGGGCTACCTTTGGGGCCCCGAAGAAATATGGTTCTGCTGGGGACTTAAGTTGAGAGTTCCCACCCCACAATCCCACCCACCTAACAGGAAGTCATCAGAGGCAGCTTCCTGGTAGAAACAGCTTCCTGGTATAAAAGATTTTTTGGGGGGAAAATAGTAGGTAGCCCATTTAGGACCTTGCTAGAATGGGAGTGGGGAGCCCAGCAGGGCCAACACACTATCAGGGCGCTACTTTGAGGGTCCCAAGAGCTTTGGGGCCTGGGGCAGTGACAGTGGAAGAGGTGAGGAGCAGAATGGGAAGAGGAGTGGGGGAGGGGCCTTGGCTACTGGGGGGCAGCACAGCAGGGCTCTGGGTCAAGTGGGTGGATGGCATGGGGGTCATTCTAGGGTCACAGGCAGGGCAGGGTAGAGAGGGGCGGGGTGGTGTTCTCCAGGGACCCTAGGCAGAATGGAAAGGCATGGGTGGGGTACTCCAGGGCCCCAGGGTGGGGAGGCATGGGGGGATCTCTGGGGTCCTGGGTGGGGTGGAGAGGTATGGGGGTACTCCAGAGCCTTGAGCCAGGTGGGGTGCAGGGGTATAGGGGGCACTCTAGGGCCCCTGGTCTGGGCAGAGTGGAAAGGCATGGGGGGTGATTCAGTGTCCGTGGCTGGGCAGAGGGAGAGGTGTGGCAGGGATGCTCCAGGGACCTGGGCCAGACAGCCCTGGAGTGGAGGTGTGTGCGTGGGGGTGTGTGGAGGTGTGTGTGTGGGGCGGGGTGTCTAGGGCCCCAAGCCAGGTGGGGTGGAGAGGCATGGGGAGAGTTCCAGGACCCCAGGCCAAGTAGGGTGGAGAGGTGCAGGGGTGCTCCAGGGCCCCGGGCTGGGCAGGGGAGGGGTGCTCTGGGGCCCTGGGACAGATGGGGGGGAGAGGCAGGGCCCAAGTCTGTGATGGGTGCAGGTGGGCACTCCAGAGCCCCAGGTCAGGCTCCGGCAGTCTGCCTTTGCCCTGGTCCCTGTAATTTCTAAGGTCAGCCCTGTCTCCAAGCAGAGCCAGATCACTCATCCTCAAGTATTCACATCACATACGCTTGTCTTCTGTCCCTTTTTATAACATTCTCTAAATAACCCTTTGTTTCTTTTACCCTAAGCCCTCTACCAAAGCCAAAGGAAGTATTTGCTCAGCAGAAAAGCTCTTGCCAATTTCATTAAGATTTAAAATAACAAACAGGGCTTCAATTCAAACTTTGCCAGCTCACATGGATTGTGAAAGTGTGTTCCCAAATGAGTCTTTAATTGTTCATTGGAGAGCAATAAAAGAGAGAGCGTAGCTAGCAATTGATCTGGAAACGATGGCACTTTCCCTGGGCACACCTATATGCACAATGAGTACTGCAAGTTACCTGCTTTGCATTACACTGCATGTTATACTTGTAGAAAGACAGCTTCTTGATGGAGTGTCTCTTCCTCCAAAAGCAAGAGAGTGAGTGCAATTGCTGTATAGTTCTGACTTCTTACATGCCTGAGGAAGGGCCCTCTGAGGCCTGAAAGCATGCATACTCTTCTGAACAGAAGTTGGTCTGATAAAAGAGATAATCTAAACTATTTTGCGTAAAAAGAGACGTGCCATTGGCACAGTGGTTCCCCAGCCCAGGACAGGTTAAGAAACAGTGCCTGCCCCTCTCCAGGTTGTGGCACTGAACTGACATGCCCACGACCAGGGAACCATCCTGCCGCTCGCACGGCCTGGGTTGGTTGGGGAGCACAACAAACGGGCGGGCGGTCACCTCTGCACATGCCCTGCTCCCAGTACCCCACCCCCTGCCATGACTTACAGCCAAGACGCCAATGATGGGCAGCCATGGTGGCTGGCTATGGTGGTCCCTGGCCTGGGGCGGGTATGACAGAACCCAAACAGACATGGTAGCCCACTGTGACCCGCTTTGTCCCATGTTGGCCTGCATGGGCGGCCCTTAGCTTGGGCTGTGACCTCAGAGATTTACCAGGGTCACAGCCCAGGTTGGCCACCAATCCTCCCCGGGACAATCCTGGGCCAACATCGGGTGGTGTGTGTTTACTGAAAGCCAGAGAAAGAGAGCACTTCCTCAGGAAATCAAGTCACAGGGTGTTAAAAACAAGACTTTAATCTACATTAGTCCACACCAGATTGGTTTTCACCTGCCTGTTTATTCGGTGTTTGCCAGATGTTTGCCTTTACTGGCCATGTGGCCAGCACTCACTGAACATGTAGCTGCCACTCATGGCGAGGTCTTGGAGACTGTAGAGCCTGCTGTGTGGGCGAATCTGGGCTAACGGGTCTACATGTCTGTGTCCTGTCAATTAGGGTGCATGCAGCAGCACGCATACAAAGGTTGGCCAGCACCCTAGAGTCACAGGCAAAAAGCCTAGAGCGCCTCAAAGAGCAACCACTTCCTGTCCTTCTCTCTGATTTCACCTTCACTCTCCATCTTAGAAGCCCAACACGTGCCAAAATCCAGACATTCGTTGTCCCAGCACCTCCTGGTTTGCAGCACATGCTGAATGTTTGCTCTTCATGAGCCATTACGCTTTAAGAAGTGACTTCCACATGGCTCATTGGCTCAGAACAAAAGCCAGCAAATATGGTAAGTTAATGCACCTGGGGTGTGGGGAGTCTGCACTGTTTTGGGGAAGGAAAGGCATCTTTTATTTCTAATATTTTGAATTATGTGGGGTTTTTTTCTTTACTATTTTCACAGGTGGCCAGGAGAGTGCTGGGGAGAAGCAGGATACTCCCCAGGAGGACACAGCAGCAGTAGGGGGAGTAGGGGAAGAAGAAAGGACCCATGGTGAGCGGTGATAGTGGGAGGAATCCCACCATGGCAGGATGGGTTGCAGAGAGGCACCATGACAGGACTGCAGGCTGGTGGTGGACGGAGAGGCACCATGGTGGGACAGCAGGCTTTGAGACAGAGAGGCAGTATGGCAGAATGGCAGCCTGGGAGTGGAGAGGCACCATGGCAGGATGATGGTCTGGGGGCGGAGGGAAAGGCACCATGGCAAGGGCTGAAACACCGGGGTAAGCCTGATTCTTACAAGATTCTCATGAGAATTAAGAAATGTTACCAAGGTCTTGACAAGATCTTGGTAATGTTCCGAGATCTCATGAGAATCTTGAAAAAATTAAAAAAACACTGCGTATGTGCAAAAAGGCTGTCGTGGCCATTCTACACATTCATGGACCTTTTCAAAAATGGCACTAGCAGTGTCAGTGACATTTTGGAAAAGGGCAGCCATTCTGTGCATGCATGGCACCATTCACGCATTCACAGAATGGCTACGCTTTTTCAAAATGGCACCGATGCTGCCGGTGCCATTTTGGAAAAGGGCTGTGCAGGTGCAGAAAGACCCTGGTAGCCTTTTTGTGTATGCCCTTTTTTTAGGGGGGGGGAGAGGGTTTGCTGTGGAACCACCTCCTCAGTGAAATCGTCTTCTCGTCTGCCCCTACAGAGAAGCGGAGAAGGTGGAGAGGAGTCCCAGAGCATCCCTGGAGTCAGAGAGAAGCAGCCAGGTGAGTAACATTTTTTTTTTTTTTTTAAAGGTGCTGGGGAGGACAAAATTCTCACTTTTTCCAGCAAGAATCGGGGCAGTTCTCAGCTTGTTCTCATTTGCAAGAATGAACAGAGAACCCTGATTCTTTTCAAGAAAAGCAAAAATCCAAGAAGTGAGTTTCAGCACTACACCGGGGTGGGAAGTTGGGACTGGGCAGTCTGTACTAATGACTTACCTTGTTGCCTTGCTACAGGACTACCACCACAGTGGGCCCAGTCTGACTTCCCAGCAACAAGTGCCCAGAGGAACCAGGACCTGTGCCATTCAGGGATCTCATTGTCTCGCCATGCTGAGGCCCGCCTGCACCATTTCAGATACAGGCCAGGATTGCAATCCTTATGCTATAGTGGAATGCAGTATGCAAACCAGCTGACTTTCCTAGCGGGACAGATCATTCACAGGCACTAGCTGACAAGCTCTTCTATTGGTGAAAAGAGCCCTACAATTCAGGCTGAGGAGTGGGAGGGAAAGGAACCATGATCATGGGCCCATGGATTGGAAAGGGAGAGGAGAGACACCATGGTGGGGCAGTGGGCTGTGTGTGTGTGGTAGAATACAAAATGGTGTCATGGGGGGAGGGGTCAAATGGCAGTGCTTCATTTCTGTATGTTCACTCCTCTACAGGATTGGTAAACAAAAATATGTTACAAACATCTAAATAAAACAAACTTAATAAAAATAAAACAAACCTAAATATAACTTCATGTCAAATTCAAAGAATAATTCTTCTGCCCCAGAATTATTCACCACCTGCCCTGGTTTCCCCAGTAATCTTCTTAGGCAGAATAAGAAACAATATTTATATTGTTAAATAAAGTTGTATTTTTCACAATCTATGGTTTCTGCGCTTATTTGGAAAAGGTGGGGAAAGTGGGGCAGTGGAGAATAGCAGTATGGCATAGTGATAAGTCACTTTGGAGTCCCCAAAAATGAGGGATGGAGGTGGGAAGACCTCTGGCCATGCACTTGCACTGTGCTATGTGCTGCTCTGCTCCGCTCCATGCAGCTGGTCCTGGAATGTGCACTGGTTTGCCAGAGCTAACTGGGGAGAGGCAGTTCTCCAATGCAGACCTGCCAGTCTCACAGATATTATGAAGGACACATGCAGCAGTGGTTAATCTCTTTGGGGAAACAAGCAGCTTGCAGTACAGACAGGGGTGGCACAAGCATTTTTGCTGCAGGAGCCACTCCCATCCAGTCACAGAGCTTGGCAGCGGGTGGCTCAAGGATTGAGGGGAAAGTCACTTTAGTCAGCCCCATCCCCTCTGCTTCATGGCTTGATTGGGAATGAGGCCACCTAGAATGTAAAGTACACGGGGGCACTCTCCCCAACATCCCTAATTCAGCTGTCAAGCTCCTTGGCTGGTTTGGACGGGGGGTTGGACTTAGGGCAGCTCTCCTGACCTGTTCCCCCTGCAGCGTGTAGCCCAGAGCTGCCAGGTATGGAGGAGGGGTTGACTGTGCATAGTGGGCTAGAAGTTCTCTTCCTCTACAGCTGCACTGCCTCCTCTCCCTGTTCCTGCCTTCACCTCAGTTGCAGGGACATTTAGCAGCTTGGTTGCTGTTTTCATTGCTAGTTAGGTTTCACAGCTTATTAGGTACCTTCAGTGCTAGATTTTATTCAGTGGCCACAATCTAGAAACAATTACACTCAGGCAGCCTGTCAAGTCCAAAAGTTGCCTTTGATGTTGCAGTGGACTAATAGCCCTCAATAGCCATTAAGTGAGATTGCTCAGGGCTATGTTCCCTAAAGCTTGTCAGCTTGTTAACAGCCCATGGAGTGGAGGCTATTGAGGGCTATTAATCTGGGGCTGTATTAAAGACAGCTTCAGTGGTCTGGAAACAAGCCTGCTTGCCTGTTTGACTTGTTGGCCAGTATATAGTCTCTAATAAAGCATTTAAATCTCGCAAAATCAAATCTTTCCTGGGTGCTAATTACATTGGGGCTGTACCTCTGCACTTACACTTATATAGTGCAAGGTATGTTTCTAGTGTTTATATAAATAATAAATAATAGGTGATTGCTGCAGTTTATGCTCTTGTCAGTTAAGGGGCTTGCACAGTTAGTGTGCAACTTAGTGTGCACACTAACTAATTTGAACAGTTAGCGTGCAACTGTATGGTGATGCAGAAGATGGTGGAGCAGGGGTACAAGAGGTACATGTGTGACGGGGTTTTATACAAACTGGGAGGGATTTTCAACCACATGGTGGGCAAGACTCCAATAAAATGACATGCTGCTACCTGTCAGTGAGCCCTGAACTGTGCTGTTAGCTGTGGATATGAGAAACTGGGTAGTGACAACATGCAAAGAGTGATTGCTTTCGCTTTGAATTTTTACTTTTGCTTTCAAAGTTTATTTATTTATTTATTATACACTTTATACCCCGCCCCTTCTGCAAAGCAGCTCGGGTGGTTTACAATTTAAAACAAAATTATAAAACATATAAAATACAAATATAAAACTACTTTAAGGGAGAAGCCATAAAAATATAAACATAAAACAAAAGCCCTCCCACCCTAGCCCTCAAAACCATCCCACTCAACCCATCTCACTCACCGAAAGCCTGATAGAACAGCCAGGTTTTACAAGATCCTCCAAAACAGGGGAGATCCTGGGCCAATCGTGCCTCCGCTGGGAGGGAGTTCCACAGCCTTGGTGCGGCCACTGAGAATGCCCTCCCCATAGTAGCCCTCCTAAAGGCACTATAGGCATTCAATAAAGTATTTTATTTGCTCAATAAACTCAGCATTTTGTAGTTACTTCAAGCCACCAAATGCTAGCAGATGTAAACCTCAGGTATGCACCTCTGTAGGTGGGCAGGAAAAGCAGGGGCTGGAATGCCTCCTGGAGTGATATCCCACAAGAAAGAAACAGCTGGGGTGGCTTCTTCTTGCCATAGTTTGCTGTGGCTGTGAGTCATGACAGGGGGCGGGATGCTGGGAAGAGGTGGTATGGGCAGAGCATGGTGGGGAAGAATGTCTGTCCATCTATTAGATTTGTTGCTGTAAACCTGTGAGTGGGGGCTTCCTGAATGGACAAAAAATAAACAGAGAGACTGCCTGCTTATTAGGCTTTACACAGGGTTGGCAGTCTTGGTGCTTTTTCGATGCGTGACAGCTGTGGGGGACTGGATGAGGCTAAGTCGACTGAGGCTGAATCCTGATAAGACTGAGGTGATGCTTGTGGGCAGGGTCAGTGTATCGGTGAGGGTGGGACGCCCATCATGATGAGATTCGTCCTCCCCTGGCCTCTCAGGTTTGGAGCCTTGGGGTGCTCTTGGATCCCTAGCTGCGCCTAGATGTCCAACTGACGGCTGTGCCTAGGAGCACCTTTTGCCAACATGGTAAGATGGCTTTGTCCATATATTTTGGATCAGGATCTTGACACCATCATCCATGCATTCGTTACATTGAGACTGGACTACTGCAATGCGCTCTACGTGGGTTGCCCATGGTGACAGTTTGGAGGCTGCAGCTCATGCAGAATGCAGTGGCCTATCTGCTTATGGGGATTGGTGGTTGTGAGCACATTACCCCAGTTCTTTGTGCACTGCCCTGGCTGCCTATAGTCTTCTGGGCCTGATTCAAGGTGCTGGTGTTGACCAATAAAGCCCTAAATGATCTGGGGCCTACCTACCTGAGGGATCGCCTCATTCCCCATACCCCAGGGCAGCCCCTGCGGTAGTCTGGGGGCGCCCTTCTGGAGGTCCTACATTTTTGTCGAGTGGCCACTTGAGGAGGGCATTCTTGGAGGCCACCCTATTGCCCTTCAGGTGACTGTGTAAGACCTGGTTGTTCCACCAGGCGTTTGGTGGGGGGTTGATATGGGGTGTGTGTGTAGAATGGATTTTTAGATATGGTTATTGTTGTATATTGTTTTATATGTTATTTACTGGATATGTAAGTTGCCCCAAGCTGTCGGAGGCAGGAGGGGCAGGATATTAAGTGTGAAAAATAAATAAATAATAAATAAATACAATCTAAACATGTGAGTAGGGGCTGAGTGGGGGCTGTGCAGACTAAACATGAACTCCAGTGGGCTATCATCTCATTTGTTTACACCCACAGTTTAAACTGGAGCTACCAGATGTCTAGTCATTTTAATGGGCTCTGCTGGTGCAGATACACCTAGCTTCACAGTCCGTATCACTAACCAAACCATTCTTCAGCAATGGTGTAAGTGACTTGAAGGCCATGGTTCATAATTTGTTAGCCTGATACACATAATAAGGAATAATGTACATAATAGGCCTGCAATTTAATCAAAGGCTTTAGCGATGGCAGAGTGGGGTTTAAAACAATCCTTTAATGCACACACAGTAATGCTTATCTGCTGCTTTTGTTTTTTATTTTCTTTGGGGAAATTTTTTGGTGGGGGGAGGGTGTGTGAGCTTGGAGAGAGACATATGGCTTAGACATGACCACTGTGCTTTAGTGATGTGTAATCCCCTCTTTGATAACTGGTTGACGCATAGCAACAGTCATGCCAAATCCAGCATGCAGCTCACACACACAGCAACATTTCAGTAGTTGGAAGGAAATGTAAATGTATATCAACAGAATTTCTAGTACTAGTTGCCATGGAGGGGGGCACTCAAGAGAAGGGATGAGGTAAATCCTCCGAGGCCTAGATGAAAAAGGACCCAGCCTGCTAGCCCCTTCTCAGCTTAATCTTCAGGCTGCTGCCGTGTACTGTTGCTCCTGCTACACCCACAAGGCTGCCCTCTCTGCCTGCTGGAGTGGGCCCTCTGGGAAACCATAGTCATTCAGGGGCCAGGCATAGAGACAGCAGAATTAACTGTACTCCCACAAGATCCCATCTGAATTCTGAATAATGATTAATTACCCATCCCTCCATGGCAAGGCCCAAGAATCTAGTCATATCTTTATCCTATTGTAAATGTAGCTGCCTTCTTGTGAAATCATTTAATGTTTTTTCCCCTAACAGAACATGTCCATTAAGGATGTTGTTGCTATTGATGATGACAATATTATATAGCATCAGCCATGTACCTGGCACTAAATAATTATTAATTAGGGGTAGGTTCTTGCCCTGATGTAAATGGCATATCCCAATGCCCTGAAGCAATCTGGATGTTTTATTCAGCTCTGCTGAAATCAGAGTTTGGTTGATTATAAACAGGTTTGGGATAGTTGGGCCTATAGCCACTCTCTTGCTGCTCTTGAAAACTGACCCCCTAGTTCCTCTCTATCCTGAAATCAAAGTCAGTTCCTTTTGTCACTCTTCCACAAGCTTTTATGGCCCTACTTATTTCATCCACAAGTCTTATACTTAACTTGGGATCTTGGACTCAATATTCTGTTTCCTACTCATGCAATAATAAACTATCTACTACCCTTAAGTTAATCTTGTTCAGCTCTACTGATGGCTAAAGTGATCCAATTTGCCCTGGAATCCCTGAGAACTACTAACCTCAGAACTCCACAATGTCACGTTTCAGAAGTTTTCCAGAGTAGATTTACACATTTCAGCCAGCTACGGTGGTGACATTTGGGAGGCTGTAAATAACACAAGCACTAATTGTTCTTAGCCTCCTTACCTTGCAGAAGGAGAACCCAGTTTTACAGACTGGCTTCAAGCTGTTTCTTAACAAGGAGGAAGACTGTGCTAATGCTTCAATTTAAGAATGGGGTTTACATCCACTTAAAACAATGAATAAATATTCACCAACCCAAGAGATGTTTCAATTCAGATTCTTAAGCAGTAAATGTGATAATCCATGGAAAGCTTTAAAGGACAACATTAGCAGAACTGCAGGGCAATACTTGGTAATAAATGCTGTAAGGTTCAGCAGAACCTTGTTTTGTTTCCCATCTCCCTTTTCTAAGTCCTTGTGTAATATGTACACAGACTTAACATTGCTATTAATAACTCTGCAGACTCAAGGCTCATTCACACAACTTTCTTCCCAAATGGGGAGCCAAAGCAGAGCTTATCTATTTTTAACTTTCTCATTTCTACAGCAGCTATTATACTTAAGAAGATTTACTCTCTGCTTATATGGGTATTTTTAACTTGTTATACCAGCGATGTGTTCATCCTGAACACGCAGTTGGTTGGATACCATTGTTTAGTTTACATTACATTCATTGACTACCCATGAGCTGTTGTAGGGTAAGGGTGTGTGTTGTGCCAGGGAGCATAAGCAGTGGCAGTTGCTGTTCCTTGGACTCGAGATTCTCCTGTTGTCACCAGGGAGGTGGGTGGGGACTGCTTCTCTGGCAGAAGCAGAAGTGGCATCAGGGAAGCAGGTCAAAGCCTCCAGACTTGCTTTCCAATTGCTGCTCCTGCTGCTGAGAACCAATACCATGAAGGCAGATCTCTCCCTGCCATTTATCCTGTTGGGAAGTAGTGGTGAGGAAGTAGGACCAGGAGCCCAAACGTGCCTCACTGCCACTGTTTCTCCTGGTGCAATGGGCAAAGCAGGAACCTGCCTCCCCAGTGATAGCAGGAGCCCCCAGTCGGGGGAGTAAGCAAGCAATGACAGCAGAAGCAATGGCAGCTCCAGGAACACTGTAGTGTTCCATACCCTCCAACATTTGAGAGAGAAAAATATGTACACTTCATTCCCCCCCCCCGCCCCCGTAATTTGTACAAAAGTGCATGTGTTTATGAAAATTTATAATCAGTTCAATTCAATTTTATTTACAGCATTCAACAAATAAAAAATTGTAATTGCTCACTGACTGACTTTGGAGTTGAACTGGAACAAAAGGATGTTTGTGTGAGAGGCTGTGTGTACACATATGTCTGTATGTGCAGGATTGATGGTTCAAGTTGAAACTCAGCCTATTAAAAAAGTCAAAATTCTCAAATGAGTACCTCAACTTTGACTTTAAAGTTTTAGATTTAAAGTCACTTTAGGAGATCACAGATGAAAGCAATGACAGCATCTTTCAGCACGCTAAAGATTAATTTATCACAAACACATTCATGCCCTTCCTACCTTTTTTTAGTTTTCATCTTGATCCCAGGCACACAGCTCCCTCTAGACTGGGTGTTACCTTTGTTTTTAGATAGCAGTGCTTATCCCAGGCTTGATAAAATGAGAAAAGGTCCCACCCCCAGCAGTGAATGAACAATAGGCAAGGAAATCATGGCTCTTTCTCCTGTGTAATAAGGTGTTATTGACCCCCTTTGTCTGCAGAACCTGGTACAAACCTTACACTTCATGGAGCCCAGTACAAGAAAACAAAACCCACTACTGTACCAGGCAAAAAGGTACTGTTGGAGGGTATGCTGTTCCTGATGTGAGTGGCCAGCTTCCTTCTGTCTTGGGGGGAGTGAGTGTTGGGGGCAGGTGCCATCGCCCCCCTCCACCCTGTGAAGACTTTGATAGGAGGTGCCTGTAATTCCCTCCCCTGGAGCCTGGTTTTCAGCGGGTGCTGGGGCTTTCACCTGGTGGGATGCTGATGCCTCCGCTGTTTGTAAGAGGGTGGGGCCGGGGACTGACAGCTTCTGGGACATCCCTACAAGACCAGGGGGCGTCTGATGGCCATGCCATGCCAGTGGCACGTGCTGAAGGGGCACGTCCAAAGGGGCATGCCCTTTGACTGGGCCCTTTGGCTGGGCCTGTCGACTGGGGCCGGGGGAGAGGAATGATGTGATACGTATTTGGTGGGAAGGGGAATTGGAGCGCAGAGGACTCTGCCCCTTTGGTGAGAGCAAAGGGGCAGGAGGAGCCCCCCCCCGATGACAGCAGGATGGGGGATGGGAAAGAGTGTTAGGGGGTATCACGATGTTGAATTGACCTTGGGATTAAATGGGGAGGGTGTTGTATTGCCATATGCTGTATTGATTTGTATATTTTATATTGTAGGGGGTTGTTTGCTTATTTAGTAATGTTATGATAAGTTGTGCTGTATTGTGTAATGGTGTGCGAGCAGACAGACGAAGTCGGGTCAAGCAGCCTACAGAGTGTTCTGTGAAGCAGCTCGTGGAGGTGTTCCTTTTGCCGGAAGTACCGGTGGCAACCCCGGGGGCATATTAGGCACTGCAGCGCCGTAGGTGCGCGCCGGTAGGCCGCGCGCACATGAGAGCCGATGAGGCTGTCTGCTGCCCGCTGTGCCAGCTGTGAAGAGTGCCAGGACCCGTGATGAGCCTGAGCAGCATTGCTTTTCTCTTGAAGTCTGGGTATCAAGCTTGAGCTCTTCTTTTCTACGCGGTCACAGGAAACGTGATGTAAGTAAAGCAAAGAAAGAAATTGGGCAGGGGCACTGGGGCAGGGGGTCCCCTTGCCTAACAGAGGAGACTGGAGAAGTTTTTCCCCTCCACTGAGGAGATCAGTAATCCTGCTTTGGAAATTGGTGGTCATGTGGCCCCTGACCTCCAGTTATCAAATCGCTTCTCTACTTTGACTCAGCATGATCTGGCGGCCAGTTCCAAATCCCCCCTGCTTGATGGGGGTGCAGCCAGGAAAAGGAGATTTGATCTGGTAGCTGCGAAATCTCCTATTTCCTCTTTTGACAAGTCTTTGGGACAGGAGGAACTACATGGTAATCCGCTGCCTGCTGACAATGGTGTGGGGGATAACTGGACTCAGATCTTAGCTGAACAAACTTTCCTTATTACCAAGACTCTGCAACATATCCTTGCCCAACTACGGATTTTAACAAATATAATTGAGGAGGGCAAGGAGGGGAGACCCAGTGATTCTCTCCCTAATGATCTGAAAGCTCCTCAGGCATATACACAGAATGGGATGGGAGATTGCAAGGATCTGGGGGAGGGACAGCCTTTGCAACCAGGTGGTTGTCCTACAGAGTCAACTAGATCCAATAGGCAGGGACCCCCAGACACCTCTAAGGTGGGAGAGGGCTGTTTTAGTTTTTGTAACAATGCAGTGGTTATTACAGCTCTCCTGCTACTTTCTGGTGATATCCCCCAGTGATCATCACCGTTCCTGGTAACGAGACATATAAGGGCCCTCCTCCATTTATTGTGTAGCCTTATGGATATCAATGGTATTAGGATTCTTCAGAAGGATGAGACCTTATTGAAATGTGTTGTGTCTTTTAGAAATTCTAGGATCCCGGAGTGTTTGTGGGAAGCAAATACTTTCCTGTATAGGAATGGGATTCGACTTGCTAAAATATATGTTAATAGTAACCTGCAATCGCTGGAAGGTCTATATGAGGCTGGTAAACTTACATCCCTGGCTGCCAATGAGGGTTGTAGCCAGAAGGCCTTGCAAATTGCTCCTCTGATAGATCTTGGAGGGCCGACTCTGACCCAACCATTAGTTTCCTCTATGGTAGCCACTGGTATGGGGGACCAGAGGCAGGTAAAAAAGCTGGCAAGGCAGAGTTCGATGGAGGTAATGGAGAGCGGGCCTGTTGAGCTCTACAACCCTTCTGTGGATTGTAAACCTACTCACCACAGCCCCTTAGTCCAGTGCAGGGCTGTGCGGAATCCCGGCCTAGGTGGGGGAGCTATACCGACAACTACGCAACAAGCCCGTGTGTTGGGAGATCCAGCAGGTATTGGCCTGGCTGACACTAGGGCTGAGAAAGGAGGGCACCCCATTGAAGCAGTTGTAGTGGTAGATCAAGCTAATCAAAGGAAACTGCAAGGATCAGTTAGTATAGATGGAGACTCTGAATTAGTAGGTGATTCAGAACCAGAGCTGATCTTCGTTGTGAACCCGGGAACTTCTAGGCCTGAGGAAACAAGTGTGAATTGGGATCGGTTTCATGTGATGGATAGGGGAGAAACTGGGGATAATGAGGGCATTTTCTCGTTACCACGACAGAGTGTCTTAGACAGCATAGGCTGTAACAGCTCTACCATTAAGCCAATTAAGAAGGGAAGACTCGACAGGGGCTTGGTTAGGAAAGGGGAAGTCCCATCCCATACCCAGAGGCTGCGAGGGGAAGTTCCCAATAGGGTGAGGATGGATGAGTCAAATGTCGAGACCTGTGTAGGGGAGCCAGATGGGAGTATGTCGGATAATGTGGCTGGCACGGTGAGTTGGAATGTGGGTTTAGAAGTGAAGGCAAAAGAGGAGTGATGTTTTGTGAGCCATGACCCTCTGTTATCCAGTCATAGGCCCTTAAAAATTTTGTCCTGGAATGTGGCAGGGTGGTGTGGTAAGGCAAAGGACTCAAATTTTCTATGTTCCTTGAGGTCCTTTGATATCCTGCTCTTCCAAGAGACTTGGTGCCTTGAGAATCTAATACTTCCTGGATATAGGCCCGTTTGTCAGCCGGCAACGCAGGGACTGGAAGGGTAGACCAGCAGGGGGCATGGCTTGTCTTCTGTTGGACGAGTTGTTGGCGGAGTTATTGCCCTTGCCAGGAAATTTTGCTTTTGGCTGTGGTGGCCTATTGCGCACCCAAACTGGGGAGGTATTGATATTGTGTGTCTATTTCCCTCCTTTCAATTCTCCATATTATGAGGCCAGCTGCTGGACGGAACTGCTCTCTTACCTGGAGAATTATTTGAATTTAATATTGTTGTTGTATTTGACAAGTTGGGTCATGGCGAGAGTTAGTACCCGTAATAAATGTATATCTTATATATCTTACCTGGAGAATTTGCAAACATTATATCTGGTGACTGGGATATTATTGGCTGGAGATCTTAATGCCCTAATAGGCCCCCATGACCAGGCAGTATTCCAGGAGGGTGGGTTTTGGCTCGAGGAGGATGCATCTTTTTTGCTCACTTGTCTGGATTTGGATAAGGGAATAAATATGAACGGCCCAACGTTGTTAAAACTTTTGTATCAGTTTGATTTATACCTTTTGAATGGCCGCGGTTGGAGTGATAGACCTGGAAATCTTACTTATTTCTCTGCTAGGGGGCACAGCACTCTTGATTATGCTGCAGTTTCTCCCATGCTGATCCCCCTGGTTAGTTCTTTCCAGGTGGGGTTTAGGCTGGATAGCGATCGCCTCCCCCTGATAATTTATTTAGATATTGTTGTTCCAGGCATTGACAATACTCCATGTATAACATCTCCGGCCAAGAAGCAGGGTTCTAAAAAGAGACAATGGGAGAAGACCCTGTAGTTAGATCTTGAAGCCCGGCTGGAATCTTTACAAGGAAGGAGTTTCTCAGAGAGGATACTTAATGCAAAAGTAGGCAGTGAAACAATAACCATATATCAGGAGTTAATAAACTGGCTAATCCCCTATTTAACTGAGGACTCTCCGGGGCCTCTTTACCCTAAAGGACAGGTATCTGCTGATGCTGACCCACAATGGTTTGATAAGAGCTGCCTCATGGAGAGGAAGAAAGCTAGGGCTCTCTTTTGGAAATATAGGGCCACACCTAACAATGATTGCTTACAGGAGTTTATGATCCATATGATGCATTATAGGGCCCTTCTGGGGATAAAGAAGGAGGAATTCCATAGGATTTTGTGGGCAACATTAGATAATGCTGCCAGGGACCCTAATTCACACCAGTTTTGGAAGCTTGTAAGGGGAATAGGGCATTCGGGATTGGCTCTGAAGAGTAATAGCGTGCCGGCTATAGCCTGGAAATCCCACTTTTAGTCGCTGTATGCGTACAGGGCCCCTGGGGTTATACAGCCTCTGATATTTTCAGAGATGCAAGACTGGGAACCTGTGGACCCTGCGCTAATAGTCGAGATTTGGGGCACTTTAAAGAGGCGGCCGGTGCTGATTTTGTCCTGGCGGAACTATTGAAGTTTGGTAGCGACTGGTGGGCACCCGTGTTGGCTGCCCTGTTCTCTGGAGTTAATGAGTCTGGGAACATTCAAGTCGAATGGAGCCAAGCTATTGTGGTGTCGGTTTATAAGAAGGGGGTTCAGGATGACCCAAAGAATTACAGGCCCATTAGCCTGCTTAGTGCTTAGCATTACCAGTAAAGTATATGCCAGGTATTTGCTGGGGAGGCTTGATGTTTGGCTAAAGGGAACAGGTTTATTGGCCAATGAACAAATAGGGTTTAGGAAGGGGAGATCTATATATGACCACTGCTATGTTCTTAATCACCTAGTTCAGAAGCAACTTCGTCGTGGGAGGACTCTCTTTGCAGTCTTTGTAGACCTCAGGGCTGCGTTTGACTTGGTGAGCAGGGAAAGGCTTTGGCAAAAACTCCAAGCTGCTGGAATTGATAAAAGACTGCTCTTTTTGCTGGTCAGGTTACACAAGAACTCAGTCATAAGGGTGAGGGTAGATCAGCTTGGGGCCCTATCAGGAAGTATAAGAACTAGGAATGGTGTTAAACAGGGATGTGTGTTGGCCCCGTCGTTGTTCAGTTTTTACCTGAATGATCTTATCAATGAGTTAACTGGGCAGAGGTTTCATCCTCCCCACCTGATGAATGTAGTGGTCTCATGTTTACTGTATGCGGAAGATGCAGTCCTTCTTTCCACTACGCAGGTGGGCTTAAGGTGATTACTCACCTCCTTTGGGGACTATTGTGGGGTGAACCTTTTGGAAATTAACTATGCTAAAACAAAGGTGGTGGTGGTCTCCTGGAGGTGAAGGGTCTACAGATGGTTTATTGGTAGCAGTGAAATTATGCAAGCAAACTCTATCAGATACATGGGGCTGCTGTTCCAGGCTAACGGGGGGTGGTCTATACAAATGCAAGCGTGCCTGGCAAGAGCAAAGCTCCTTAATAAAGAAATAGTCTCCTTTTTTAGATCAAGGGGGGGGGGCTTATTGATTAATCCAGCTATTAAAATCTTTTGCCTTAAGAATATTCCCAAACCCTCTATGGGGCTTCTTTATGGGCTGGAGCGATTGCAGAGACTGGTTTTCTTAGGACACTCCTTTCTGGTCTGGCAGGTGCGAGCAATGGGGCACTCTGCTTGGACTGTGGCCTTTGCCCTATACAAGAGAGAATTTGGGCGGACGCCTTTAACTTTTGGCTGAAGCTTTACTTTAACCTGGCAGCTCCCTTATCGCAATTGGCTAATATGGATGATTGCCCTAACTTGTGGGCTAGTGCGGTCGAAAATAAAATAAAACGTTTGGGCTTCAACCCTGTGACTCTCTTGCCCTTGGGGTATAGGGGAACTAAAAGGATGTTGATAAGCCGTCTGGCAGATGTCACTACTCAAGAAATACAGGCAGAAATTAGAGACAATAGAGTTTTGGATTGTTATCTGCTGATTTGCAATAGAACCAGTGGGCCTATGCCTTATTTGGGTAGTCCCCTAACTAAGATTCAAAGGAGACTTTTCCTTTTGGCCAGGTTAAATGTATTCCCTTCCTCTTTGGTAGAGGGTAGGTATAAGGGAATCCCTCTTGCTGAAAGACTGTGCCCATGCAAGCTTAATCAAATTGACACCATGAAACATATTTTGCTTGACTGTTTATTGTATCATACCAAATACATTTTGCCCCTGGTTACTCCTTTCCCGGGCAGATCCACCGATTTTTATTTTAAGTTTCTTTTACGTGATCATGCTAGCTTTGTTACCAGACAGGTTGCTAAATTTCTGATGTACGTGTATGTTAAGAAACTTGAGTCAAACAAGAAATGAACATGGTGCTGTATGGGATCTTTTGTGTACATCCACTCTGGATGGTGTTACGATTTTTAATATGGAAATTTTGTCTAATTTATATTCTGCTTGCATTATTGGAATATGTTTTGCAATGACCAAATGTTGGTCGCGCAATAAAGGTTTATATTAATTATTATTATTATTATTATTATTATTATTATTATTATTAACACCCACCCCACCCCAGGGATCACCCCACCCCCTCCACCCAAGGATCGCCTACCTTTGGCACTCTGGGCAGCGGTGACAGTGGCGGCGGCAGCAGCACGGCGCTCCGGGCGGCTTCAGCGCTGGCTGTGGCTTACGGCTTCAGCGCTTACTAGGCCTTCCACCATCACCCGGAGCGCCAAAGGTAGGCGGTCCTTGGGTGGGGGGGTAGGGTGATCCCTAGGGTGGGGTGTGTGTTAAACCACCCTCCACACCAGGGATCATCCTAGTACCTACCTGCTGGTGCAGGCTCCGGGTCGCCGGTGACGGCCTGGAGCCAGGAACTTTGGGGGAAAATTTTTTGTTTAAATCCAGACTGGGCAGGGTGGGTGAAGGGTGTCCCCTCTTCCACCCGCACAGCCTGGGAGGGGGAGGGATTATTTCCCCCCCCCCATTGTTTTCAATGGGGACACTGACAGTTCCCCATTGAAATCAATGGAATAGATCCGGCACCGGTAAACCGGTTTTAATCCGGTAAACTGGTTTTTTGCAAACCGGTAACCAGTAAAACCGGTAGCCGTTTTTTTGCCAGATGTCCCATCCCTACTGTGCAGCATCAGCCCGCACGGATGGCCGGGGAGGTGGTGTAGCAATTATTTTTAGAGAGGACTGACCTGTTAGGAGGTATCCAGTTCAGGAGTCTGTGGATATTGAGGCCCTTCACGTGGTGTTTGATTTGACTGGGGACAAGCTAGGGGTGCTGCTGGTATACCGGGCCCCTTCCTGTCTGGAGGCATCCCTTACCGCTCTAGCAGAGCTGGCCTCGGAGGTGGTGCTGGGCTCCTCTAGGACCTTGGTTCTGGGGGAATTCAACATTCACGTCGATGCCGGCCTTGTTGGGGCGGAGCGAGAATTCATGGCTGCCATGGCAACCATGGATTTGTCCCAGGAGGTTATCTGCCTGACCCACATGGGGGGGGGGTACACCCTCGACCTGATCTTTGGTTATGGCCTTGAGGTAGGGGGTCCGGTTGTGGGGGAAATTAGAGTGGTGCCCTTGTCATGGACGGACCATTATCTCCTTCAGGCCAGTCTCTCAGTGCACCCCCTCCAGAAGGGGAAGGGACCAGTTAGGATGGTCCGCCCTCAGAGGCTGATGGAGCCCCAGCGGTTCCAAGAGGTCCTGAGGGAGTTAACCT
>QEPC01010849.1:1227276-1244617 GCA_003113815.1 Sphenodon punctatus | reverse complement strand
GGCGCCTTTCTGGAGGTCCCCTGGGTAAAACGAGGGGCCACAATGGAGAGGGCACTCTCGGTGGCCAGGCCGCAACTTTGGAACTCCCTCCCGGAGGAAGCCTGCCTGGCCCCAGGTCTGCTGGCCTTTTTCTGGGTCTGCAAGACCTGACTGTTTGCCCAGGCGTTCGGAGAGGGGGTGGGAGGGTGGGTTAGTTGGGGTTAAACTGGGGGATTAAAAAAATGGTTGGGGTTTTAAATGTTTTTATTGAATTTTTATTGTATTTTACTGTTATGTTTCTGGTCTTGTAAGCCGCCCCGAGATGCCATGGCATGAAGTGGCGGCTAATAAATATAAATACATAAATAAATAAATAAATAAATAAATATTAATGGTGGTTAATCCTATAATAAATGCACCAGCCAATTTACACCCTATTCAGTATATATAAGGGGATCAGCCAGAGCTGCAACGTTCACATCTGGATCCAAACTCTCTGAAAGAATTAGGATGCCTTCATATGGATTTGAGGTTTGGGCCTCAAACATATATCCATGTAATCATGTTTCCCCCATCCCCCAGAATTTTTATAACCATGGGGTGATACCCAGAATCAGGTCGTCTACGAATGATTTAAAAAGCTTGTGTCGAGGGCTGACTTTCAATAGATCGCAGCGAGGGAGCTGCTCTGCTACGTACGAAACCCTGACCCTGATACCACGCCATGCAGATTGGTACTTTTTTGTAAGTGACATACTTCACGGGGCAAAAACCTATGTGCTGCTGGTGCTGCAGCTGCACATCTGGGGGTAGGATGGTCGTTCCCACCACTCCCAGGCAGGTCAGGTCAGGTCAGAGGATGGATCCAAATGGTCTCCTGTCTTGACTCAGGGGGAAAGGGGAGCAATGCATGGCTGACTGGCTCCACCCCCATGGCTGACTGGCTCCACCCCCGTGAGCCCTTCACTTCAATGGGACTCATGCTGGTGCTAAGTACTAGCACTGGCACTAAAGAGTGAGAGGATTGTGCCCATAGTATGCTTGCTCATTGATGACATATAGGGGCAATGATGTGCCAAAGCTGGACCTCAAGTAGGCAGAGGAATAAGCTATTTGCCCTCTTTGTACATGCAATGCTATAAATATTCATAATATTCTTCAAAGCATGCTTGCTTTGCACACGTGCTCCCAAGAGATTCTCTTACTGTACATTTGGTTCCTCAGGTCATATAACTGTAGCGGGAGTGTCCAGGAAAGCAAATCAGTTCTGTCTCAGATACCCTGCAGCGTGTGGTCTTCTTAATATAGATTCTTGGCAGACAGTTGGAAAATGGAACTCTAAGAAAAAGTAGGTCATTAGAACATGGCTGTAAATAATATGAGACTCAGCTCATATTCACTATGCTGCCATTTTGAACTGAAATAGATCCTTCCGGGATACTGGCTCACTGCAGAAGGAGATGCCTCCAGAATCAAAACAGATGCAGGAATCATTTTCTTTAATAAAAAAAGAAGTTGCGATTTTGATTTTTACATCTCTTCTCATGATGCATTTGCTTTACAGCAGTGGAAGCAGATAAAAAGCCAGGCAGCTGAATTTTAAGTAAGAGATATATTGTTGGACTGTTTCAAGTTTAAACTGCTGTCTTTTTGCATAGCTTTTCCTTTGACATGTTTACAAGCTGCTTTCAAGACTGCTGCTGTCTGCTTTTAAACCACTTTTAAAAGGCTGTATTTTTTCATCTTTAAAAAAAACTGATTATCTCTTCTAAATTCTGGGTAGTGGATTACGAGGAGATACTCTCAATAGACACTCAGTACTAATGATAAAACTACTTACCATCTGAATGAAGGGCAAGCACAAGGATTGTTGTTCAAACAACACCCCTTCCCTTTCAAATTCACCACTCCTTCCTTCATCTATTGCTGTTTTTACATGGATGGGGGTGACTGGGGGGATGGGTGTGCTCGTGAGGTGTGGGTGTGTGTCCTTTTACCGAACACCTACCCACCTCCACCCACAGGACCTCCTCCGGTTTTCCGGATGGCCCTCTGGGTGTAGATGGGCGTGCATGGTGTTTACATGGGCGCACACCCAGTGCGCACCCATCCCCCCCCCACTGCCAGCCCGTGTGCACAGATTGGCCCCCCCCCATACACCTGCCAGAACACCCAGTGGTGGGTGGGGCCGTCTGTGTAAAAACAGCCTATGTTTGCCTTGTCCAGTAATAATGCATTCACACAAGTGCTGATTCTCCTGCATTTCAGTGGCCCACTCCTTGCATCAGGTGCTAAAGAGAACAGGGATCATCAAGGAGCATTGGAAGTAGAGAGGATTTAACACACCCTCCCACGCCTCCCCTGCTCCCCCAACCGCCTTCGTCCCTTCTCAATCGCTGCCCCGCACGCCTGGAACTCCCTCCCTGCCCTTGTCCGCCTGGCCCCCACCCTCCACGCTTTCAAGTCCCTCCTCAAAACCCACCTCTTCCGCTCTGCCCTTACTAACTCCTGCTAATCATCCCCACCCAGGATTATCCCCCACCTGTTATCTGTAAACTCCCAACTTACTGCAACCAAGCCAAGAATGTGTACCTGAGCTTTCACATCCTCGTGAATGTTGCATCCCTTGTCGCTCACTCTGTTCCCCCTTCCTTTTCTCCCCTCCCCGTCTTTAGATTGTAAGCCCTCAGGCAGGGACTGTGACTATCTTAGTCTTTGTAAAGCGCCAGGTACATTGCTGGTGCTATATAAATGCTAATAATAATAATAATAATAATAAAAATAAATAATTATTAATAATGTTATGGGACCAGAGATGCTTGCAATATAACTAACTGGGACAGTACTACACAAAAGTGTATATAGTTATGATATCTGGAATCTGCATATTAAAAAGTCTATATTTTTCAGAACTGCTTTAGAGTAGTGCACATTAATAGTAGAAGAAGTGGCTAGGAAAAAAAAAGGTGCAATGGAGAAAGGAGAAGAGTGGAGGTGTTGGTAAGACAATCCGAAGACTGCTTCAGCTAAGTAGGTTTTGCAGATGTAAAGCTTTTACTGCGGCTGCAGCTTTCTAGAAAGCAGAATGATCATTAGTGTCAGCATTTGTTAGCTTAAAGGTCTGTAAAAGCAGAGTTGGTAGATGATGATCAACATATAATAAAGGCCATAAAATATAATCAGCCAAGCCTTTGTAATTTTAACATGGCTATCAGCCATGGGACTTTTAAAATGTAGGGCAATGTACTCTTCCAGCCTGTTCAGTGTGCTGCTTACAGCACAGCCCTTCACAGCACAAAATGATGCCTGCCCATGTGAAAGGTGAAGTTTCTTAAGATCAATACACCAGTGCAATGCTCAGCTCTTGTAATCTTTTTCCATTTAATTGGAAACTGAATATCTGTTGTGTCTATGAATTGTGGAGTTAGCAGTGCAATAGATCTGTGAGTAACAGACTGAATTATCTATGTTGTATCGTTTCTGTAGGTTCATTTCCACCTTGTACACAATAACTGACCTCTCAGACTTGTGATGTAGTGCCTGGACAAATTTGCCCTCGTATCGATGCATGGAGCACCCACAGAAATTGAGGGAAGATGCACAGATATAGCTGAGGCTAGCGTTTGCCCAATTCCACATCATATTCTGCCAGCCTTATGTTTAGTGGTACCTTACTGCATGAGTAGCCTAATTGACTTTGCCAGTATTGGATCCAAAATCAAACCCATAATAGATACATTTCCTCTAACCATTCTTAGATAAAGTGCATATTGGGCTAAATTTACCCCCACATGCCTCAGCTTGCATAGGCAAAGAGAGGGTTCAGAAAGCCTTTCCGTCACTCCACCATTTCCATTCAGAAGTTGGACAGGATGCCACCATTCATTACTGGAGCTAACCATGGCTGGTGTGCAACCTCACCACAAAGAAGTCTACAGGGCCCCACATCTCCTGGCCTTCAAACAGAGCTGAAATAAGTGGAAGAAATTTTGTACCGACAGGCAATATGTGAAATTTTGGATAGCCTATCAAGGCACTTGCTGGGCACGCATCCACCCAATTATTAACTTATCAGCATTCCAGTATACCATTTATGATTTTACTGACCAATTCCAACTTACCATGTTACCATTTTAGTGTCTTACTGACAGGGAAAAATCAATAGATGAATAGAAATGGACAGAAAAATGGTAAATTGGTAATCAATAAAATGGTGCAAAGTGGTAGAATGGTATCTGGTAACGGAAAACAGGTAATTCAGTGAACGGTTATTCAGGCAACTCACCAGGCATTAAATGGGTACTATTTAGTACTTAATTTGCCCCAAACAATTTGAATACCTCGATTTTGACAGGCATATGTGGTTTTGCAGGTACCCATTTCATCTCTATTTCTAATGCTAGAAGCATAACAGATGTTGCAGCTTCGTCCAACAGGGTTGAAGGAAAGCTACTCAGGCCTTTTTTACATGGGCCATGGCGTGGGGGAACGGAGTGGGTCGGTGTGCGCGGTGGTCCGTGTGTACTGGTTGGGCGGGAAGTTCTGATGGGCACACACCGACCTCCCCCCACCCATCACCCATGCACGGAGGCACCTCCATTTTGTCTGGTGGTGCCTCTGTGCATGGGGGATGGGTGTGCATGTGTGTGCTCGGAAGCATGCATGTACCCCCCTTCATCCAGCTGCGACGTGGTTCAAATGAGACTCACCTAACCTGGGTGTTCATGCGTGGATGCCATGTAAAAAGGGCCTCAGATACTGCTTCTAGTATTCTTGTAGCTGGCATTGTGTGAGCACTAGCCTGAGATTCAGAAAAGTCAGGTTCAACTTCTTATTCAACTGGCTACTTATGTGATCCCTCAGAAGTCCTTTAGTCTTTCTGTGCCCTGGGTCCCCCTTTGTAAAGTGAGAGTGTTAATACTTCCCTACCTCACAGGGGTATTTGTCAGGTGTTTGCACACTACACTAATGGGCCCCATATAAATATATAAGAGAAGTAGATCTGCTCTGTACAAGCAGAGAATTCCAGAGCACCATAGGCTTAGGTGCTGAAAACAACAGACCAAACTGAGAGGAAAGGACAAAACTGGCTCCAAAATGTCAGCACCATCCATTCATTTTTTAAAATAAAATCAGTCGCATTCAGATACCATCTCCTTATATAATCTCCTTATTTTTTTTCCAGTGCCAACAATATGCCTAAGCAGGTAGAAGTGCGGATGCTTGAAAGCCACCTGAATCCAGTGGAGCCAAAGCCGAGAAATATTTGTGTGCGGTTTTGCAAATCGCTCCGAAAAAATATGCTTCTCTCTCTTACTGTATTTGGTAAGTCGTGCCCAGTTAGTTTACCAGCCATGCATCTTTTTATTGGTCAAGGTCACACGTACAATACCACAGAATGTATTTGCATCCAACACTGGAAAAAAGCATTGGCAGTCTCATCTCAGCCCCCAATGAAAGGGTGGGTCATAGGGTGTTATCAAACAAGACGATAGCCCACTGGAGTTCAGGTTTGGTCCGTGCAGCCCCCATTCACATGTTTAGCTTATTCAGCCTAATAAATGGACAGCCCCCTGCATGTATTTCATGTGCTTTGGGGCAGCCCCCACTGGCAGTGCCAGTGAGAGTAGGAGAGGGGCAGGAAGCAGTCATTCCTCAGACGCTCTAGGATTTTTACCTGTGACTCTGTCGTACTAGCGGACTTGCATGTGTGGAGGCTCTGCATGCAACCTAATTGATGGACATTGACATGTAAGTGCACATTAGCCCGCATTTGCCTGCACAGCAGGCTTCACATTTTCTGAGACCTGGCAGTGAGTGGGGGCTGCATGCCACGTGGCCGGTGGGAGCAAACACCTCATAAAGGGGCAGGTGGACACCCACCTAGTATAGGCTATTGTGGGCTATCATCTCATTTGTTAACACCCATAGTTGCTAAGCTTGTCCTCTGTATTCCTACATATGACCCTTGAATTCTATGATAAACTACATTAGGTAGAAAAGCTTTGGGGGCAGCCAGAAGTGTCCTGGATTCTAGTCAAAGGTGTAGCTATAATAGAGACAGGTGATGTAGCTGTTATTGGATAAGAATAGCCACATGAGCTAAGGGCTTATTCATATTGTTCTCCCAGCAGGGGAAGCCAACAAAGCACACATAGGTTTCCTTGCTTCACAAACCCCCTTCACACAATTCAGCCCTTCCCTATCCACTCCCTTCTCCAGATGGGGCCAGCTAGAAAATGGGCTGTACTCCATGTCAGCTCCCCCTGCTGGGACAATGGGAGTTTTTAGACAGATGCAGAGGCAGCATGCCTCCAGAGCTGCTCCAGGGGTGCACCCCTGTGTTCGCCTGCTTCTGGCAGTGCCTGAGTCCACTTTAGATGAACCCAGCCGGTTCCCCTGGCCAGGGTTCACCTGAGCAGCACACCTCCACACCATGTTCTAGACTGGCGCCTGAAACTCTATAGTGTTGCCAGGGCAAGAGCTGACTGGGAGTGGTGCTGCACCGTTGGTCTGCTGAGCAGACGGACAGCAACTCCACTCCAGGCCGGTGCCCTGGGCTTGGCCAGCCCACTCTGCTGATGGCTCCCTGGAATGTTTTGGAGTGCTATCAGCCTGCTCTGCTTCAGTATCTGTTCGGCCACCTTCAGACAGACTGGCTAGCCCGGGGTGAAGCGGGATGGCAAAGCCACCCCCAGAACTGTCGTACATCTGTTTACACCCAATCATGTGTGAACAAGCTATCAGTGTGTGGTAAAAACCCCAGGGATAACATATCACACGGTGCTCCAAAGAGGGATGGGGTAGTTTTTCAGGGTCTCAGTCTTTTAGACATAAGCTTGAACTTCTCTTTCCATCTCTCCTCATGCACCAATGATCAAGTTTTGTGCACTGTGTTCTGGCTAGAGAGTCTACCAAATATGGAGCAGTTTGACATTCCATTGCTGCTCTCTGGCTTACGGCCTGCTCCTTTCTTTTTCCATTGTTAACCTAACTGCCAAATACAGGGTGTTTCCAGTCTGCTTTAACAGAGCCTGAATGATCAGCTACTAGTCTCGATAACTGTTCTCTAATCCAGACATTGGGTGCAGCTACACAAGTCAGGAGGGCCTGATTCCTGGGCAGCCCTGTGGCAGGCAAGTGCTGCTGCCACACTGCAGGGCCAGCGTGGCAACAGGTTGTCCCCCCAGGGCAGCCAAGTTACTGTTGGAGCTCCCGCCATGGCTAGGGTGGGCTGAGATGCCAGCTACACGAGGGGACACCCGACCCTGCCCCGCCTCCCTCCCCTGGCATGACCAAAATCCCACCCCCAACTGTGACATGGCAGTGTGCAATGGGTGACAGTGCCCGCCACTTAAAGCCCTGCTATGGAGCTCGCCATGTGGTGGAGACAAAAGTGGCCCCAGCACATAAGCTGCCATGCCTTGGGCAGCCTTACCCCATTAGAAGAAAGGCTGCGATGTGACGCATCCTCAGACTTTTCCCGAGGATGCAGCACTACCCCTGCCATGCAGCGGGGGGAACATCTGGTGGCAACTGGTCACATGATGCACTGCAGCACGTGGTCTGGCTGCCCAGACTGGGTTAAGACTGCCCAAGGCATGGTAACCTCTCCAGGGCATCTCATGTGGCTGCAACCCAGATTCAGAAACTATGAGGCCTTCCAGCAGTTCAGATTGTTAAGTTTAATTCCACGGTTGAACTGGTATCACTGAAGATCTGCATGTTATGTAACAACAGCGATGAACTGCACATGCTTTGCAGTGTCTCGTTATAGCGGTGTAATGAGTGTCTCCTTCTCTGGATCTGAGAAGGAGAAACAGAGATAACTGAGATTCAAAATGGCTACAACCGTGAAAAAGGAACCTCAAGTATCTGAAAGGTGTTAATAACAAGAACAGGAACTGGATAGGGTGGGTGGTGTTGGATGCAATTCAGGAATGGACGGTTTAGGCTGAATATTGAGAAGAGCTGAGTGATGTAACCGATTATGGAGCAGCCTCTTAAAGTAACTGGTGGAAAGGGCTTAATTTGTACCAAGGCTCACAAGGACTTTATCCTGGCACCTTTTTCATGCCAGGATGCAGCCCTGGCATCTCTTCAGACCCTGTCATTGCCCTATGGTGCAAAACCCCATGAGCAGCAAGGAGCAGATGCAGAATGCACCTGCTTCAATCCCAGTCTCTCTCTTAACAGGGCTGGGAGTCGGACTGATTAGCCTCACCAAACAACTGATCAGTAGCAGCAGGCTAGTCCTGACCTCCATCAAGCTTAATCTGGTCCTGAGCAAGCCCTTGAAAAGTAGTGGTGGAAACAGGGACTGGTGGGATCAAGAGGGATGGAGGTTAGCAGCATATCTCCATGTACCTTACTGAATACTCCTTACTCCCTCCATTGATTCTGGAGGGGCAAAACTTCTGGAGACAGGCTTCAGCCCTAGCACCTCTGGGCAGGCCCGGACTTAGGGCAGGCCCCCTAGGCCCGGGCCTTGGGCAGCATTTTCGGGGGGTCAATTGCTGGCACCACCCGCTCAGGTTTTTTTTTTCTCCCTGCATGGCCAGAGGCTGCTGCCCACAGCCAAACCCTGCTTCCTGGGTCCCCATTCCTCACCTGCATCTGCCTGCTTGCTGCCTGCTAGTAGTGCAGCAGCAGCAACAGCGGGACACCCAACAGGCTGGGAGATAAAGCTCTTTGTTTACAAACAACTCCTCCCCATGTGAGTGATCAGAAGGTTGTTGCCTTGTAAAGAAGGTTATTCGAGATGGCGTCTAACATTCTCACAACTGGGTTCTGCATGCTCACCCTATTCAAATAGACCACGTGATGGTCTAGAGCTCCTCTAGTATAAAAAGTGCTCTCCCCCTCAGAATGACAGTTCCTTCAAACCCTTTCTAGGAATATAAGAAAAAAATTCCATGTGGGTCTCGAAAGGTGGTGGTTGTGAGAATGTTCAGACCATCTCGAAGAACCTTATTTACAAGGCAGGAACCTTCTGTTTTTCTTTGAGTGGCTCCTCACAGGCCCTTTTTAAATGGCTCCGCTGGGTGCGGGATCCGTGGATATACCGGTAAGTGGGCAGGACGTGCACACGCCCGCACAGGCATCCCCACTCACCCCCCACTCATCCACACCCATGGAGCAACCACCATTTTACCTGGTTGCTCTGTGCATGAGGATGAGTGGGGATGCATTAGACGGGGACATGCGTGCACCCCCATTTACTGCGGGGTTTACATGGGGCTCTCCCACCCATGAACACGTAGCATGGGGTGGGGCTTGGCTTGTGGATGGGGCTTGTGACAGGGCTTGGTTTGAGGACAGCAGCCTGAGAAGGGCCTACGAGCACAAAATTCCGAAGTCCGGCCCTGCCTTTGGGTTTGTTGTTGTTGACAAATTAAACACTGATTGTGGATGCCCCATTGCTTGAATTATTGTGACTGGAATGGACAAGATGATGAAGAACAGACTCTAGGGGAGTTATAAGTTCTTCTGTTATAAATTTTGATGATTCTGTAACCTGGATACAAATGCTGAGAAAAATCAATGTTACTGAATGCACTGGTATAAATAACATTGTCTGCACCCGCATCACACTGCCTTTCCCACAGGACCTCTTCCTCAGCTCTCTTGCTATAGTGTCTGCAGGAAATGAGAGCTCATAGACAACATACCCCGACATCCTATTTCTTTTATTGGCTACAGCAGGGCAGGAGCGCTCCGGACTCTTGGATTATGCCCTCTTAGCTGACTTGGTATATGCTGCACTAGTGTTAATCTCTCTCAGTGCAGCCAGCTGAGATGCTAATTAGACTTATGTGTCTCACAGGTGCTGTACAGCTTAATTAATATTTATAGAACACTATGAGGCTGTCAGGTGAAAGGTGCCATACAAGAATAAATATTCCACAGGATTTAGAAGGGTCTGTTCTATTCTAAAAAGACATCCCCCCCCCCCAAGTGATGAATAAAGATTCAATATTTCCTTTCCCTTCTCCCCTTTTGTTTTGGTTCACCTTTCAGGAGTCGTCATGGGTTCATTGTGTGGGGGTCTTCTTCGCATGGCAACTCCTATTGACCCTGACATCGTCATGTTAATTGCCTTCCCAGGAGACATACTTATGAGGATGCTAAAGATGTTGATCCTCCCTTTAATTATCTCCAGTTTAATCACAGGTGAGATCCAATAGTAATAAATGTTCCAAGGCTCTAGCTAAAGACACCAAAGGTTAATCTTTTGCGAGAAGGGAAGCATAATGGTGTAATGCTGGCAATTTTAAAAACTAATAATAGTAGGCTTATATTTCATGGATCCAGTTCATCCCTGATGTAACTTCCATGCCTTCAACGTCCAACCAGTCTACCAGTCGACAGGACCAGGGTCTTACATACAATATCATCTGTAATATATTATAGCCATCACCTGTTGAATTTCAATGGTAGTGCAGCTCTGAGAAGCATGGATTGCTCAGACATGAGGTGGCACTGATTAAATAGCTGGCTCCTGGGGGAAATTAAAGTATAGTGTCCTAAACTAGCTGTCTAGGTCCTAGTGCCTTGACTGACTGTCCTTGAGGTCACAATAAGGCCCTTTTTACATGGATACACACACACACACACACACCCCTTGCCCATGTGTGTGACTGTATGGGCGAGGGGTGTGTGTGTCCATGTGATTGCTGGTATGGATGGGCGGGGTGGGGGTACGCACTCCCACGCTCCACCCATCTCCATGGATTTCCCACGCACTGAAGTATTGGGGAAAATGGAGGTGCCTCGTGTATGGAGATCAGTGGAGATGGACGTGCATCCGTGTGCCATCCCGCACACCTGGCACACACACACCGCCCCATCCCCCCACAGGGGCTGTTGTGCCTCCGCAGTGCATTTGAAAAGGGCCCAAGTGGTCCAGAGCTGCTTCGTAGAAGTGCTTGTGGCTACAACAAAGCAGTCTTCGAACCCCTACTGGTGCCACTGCCATTGCCATAGGTGAACAGTCGTTTGTGAGACATTTTGAGGGTTGATGATTCATTGGTCCCAAAAGTTCAGCTCCAATAAATATGATTTGTTCTCTCTAATATTACCTCCTGGTTAAGGAGTCGGGTTGAATGTAGCCGTGTCTATTTATCCCCAACTAGCCAGGACTTAAAGTAAACTTCTTTCATGTTGACGTGAGAAAAACTGGAGGGTCTTCAGGCCTCCAAATCAGCTGTGAATAGAGCTGAAGCAAGTAATCCACAAAAACGAGTCTCTCCATCAATGTCTGGTACCAAAAATGACTAAAAAATGTTGAGTACCTATCAGTGCCTGATTTCAACACAATTCGAGTACCCAATGTACCAGAATATTGACTTCTAGTCTCAACATGTCAACTTCCAGTACTGATTTTTTGGTTTTGTATCTCCAATTTTTTTGATTTTCTGTCCCAATTTACTGGGGGACAGAATAATAACTGGAAAATTGGTACTGGTAATTACCAATTTTGGGGTATCTGGGTACCTGATGAGTAATTAGGTAGCTTGTTGAATACCTGACATGGTACCCAAAAATGTGGGTATTACCAGCAGGTACTAAATTAGGTAGGTTCCCGTTTCAGCTCTACTTGTGAAAAATCTCTCAGAAAACGAGTTTCCCAAGAAGTAATTAAACATAGGCCTTTTTAAAACGAGATGCACACACTCATGCCCATGTATGCCCATGCAATGGACATGAGTGGGTGTGACCTGTCTGAAAGCAATGGCGGGTGGGTGGGCATGCGTGCACGAGCGTGCTCCTGTGTAACACGCACCTCCACCCATCGCCCCCGCATGGAGCAACCAGGTTGCTCCATATGTGGGCATGCATGGGGGATGGATATGCGCCCACGTACACCTGATCCCCCCCCCCCAGCACACCCATGGACCACCCTGCCCCATTTAACACGGGCCTTCATGTCCACAGTAAGTGGGCACTATATGACACTTTATGAGGTGAACTAACTAGTCTCAATTCATTGGTTTGTTTTTTCCCCATCTAGGACTTTCTGGCTTGGATGCTAAAGCTAGTGGCCGACTGGGCACAAGAGCCATGGTCTACTATATGTCCACCACTATCATTGCTGCGGTGTTAGGGGTGATTTTGGTTTTAGCCATTCATCCGGGAAACCCAAAACTCAAGAAGCAGCTGGGGGAAGGGAAGAAGAATGATGAAGTGTCCAGTTTGGATGCTTTCTTGGACCTCATCCGAAACCTGTTCCCTGAAAACTTAGTCCAAGCATGCTTCCAGCAGGTAATTAATCCCAATTCCCCACAACAACTTTTCCTGAAGATGAAGACCATTTTAGTCTAAGACATGTCAAGTGTTCTGACTTTAGTAAATGAAACCCCCAAGAAACATGGAGATTTGCTGCTGGGGAAAATACAGGACTCTGAGCTTGACAGGTGGATAAAGGAGGAAAAACAATTTTACAACTGTTTTGCTGTAAGAGGTAGCTGTTCTGTTTCTGATTTGGTAACTTAAAGACTTTTCTTTCCTTATTATTTAGAGGGGGATCAATTCACTGTTACGTAACATTTTAAATTACCTTTATTCTTATGTTCTAGAGTGATGCTTGCGCTGGATAGCTTGTAGGCTATAGAGGGACTTTCATTTCTAGATTCTTGTTCCAAATTTAAATTCAGTCCATACTACTGGCACAATGATGACATGTTGTCACTCCAGCAGTGAGTGTTGTCGTCTGATGGTGGTCCACTGCCTGGGTGCAACGTATTGGTGGCCTCAGCTTAAACCCCAGTGGATATGTGTATACATATTACAAAACTCACTATCGCTCAGGGAAAACTAATTGGCTGTCAAAGGCCCTTTTTAAATGGGCATGCAGTGGGGGGGAGGCGGTGTTCACGCCGGTGTGTTTGTGGTTGGTGTGGGAGGGTGTAGTCAAACGCACACCCATCTCCACCCATCCACACGCACAGAACAATTGCCGTATACATGGGTTGATCTGTGCGTGTGTGATGGGTGGAAGCGAGTGTGCATGTGTGTTCGCAGGAGTGTGCATGCACCCCCTCCCACTGCAGCATGTAAACGAGACTCATCCACGCATGAACACTGAGATTTCTGGGTGTTCATGCATGGGTGTAAAAAGGGCCAAAGAGAAAGGTGCTAAGGCAATGGGACCCTAAGGGCTAGTTGCAGTCTATGCTCAATTCTCTCATGTCATGTTGAGGCCATTTGTTGGCCACTTATTAGTTGGAGGGAGAAAGCGTACACTGTTCTATACCTATTTTGTGGATAAATACTTCAGTCTCTGTCCATCTTTCACCAGAAGTACATTAACATTATGTTTTAAGGGATAAAGAAAAGCCTGCACAGAACACATGCTTCCCATTTACTCTGTCAGTAGCTCATGTTGCATATGAGCTGCTTTTTCCTAAAGCTAAATTGCTTGACAATTGCACAGCCTATTTTTGTTGAACCAAACAAGATATGTTGCCAAACCTGTTTTTAAATGTTCCTTAAAAATTGTATCATTTGAAATAGTTTGTTATCTGGGGCTGCGGCGGCTACAGGCGGGAGAACAAGGTGGGAGAGTAGGGAGGATGGGGCCAATCTACGCTGCCAAGGGCTCCAATTAGCTTTAAACTTGACCCAGCTTTCACACAACAACACTCAGTCCCTGCAGATGGGGATCTAAAAAGAGCCTGGACAGACTATTTCCAGCTCATCAGGGAAGGGAGGCCACGGAACCAGAGAGTAGGCGCAACACAAATATTGTGTGGTAACAGTTAGAAGGGTTTTCAGCTGGGCTCCAATTCTCTCGCTTGCTACTTATTCATATTTGGCAAGGTCTGGAATCAGGTCTGTGACCAATAAAAAACGGTAAGGGGGAGGCAGCCTGGATGGGAAAGAGAAACAGATTAAGAGAAAGAGAAAGTTCAGGCTATTAATTTATAACAGTACTCTCATTCCCTTTATATGCCTCTTAGGGTGAAAACAAACATGCACCTTAAAACCGTTTTAACACCATTTAAACATTTCTTATGCATATAAGCGGGATATACATTTCTAAAATAAATAAATAATAAATAAATATTGCAGGGCTGCATAGGGTGCCAATACAGCCCTAAAACATGCATAAGAAATGTTAAAGCAGAGTTACGTACATGTCTGTTTTCACCCTTAGTGGCTATAATCAGAAGCATAGCTGCCATAGAGCAAGGGGGACTCACTTGAGCCCGGGTGTTGGACCCTCAGGCGGCCATTTGTGAGCAGCCTGAGGACCACAAGGAAAAGTTCCAAATGTAAAGGGAGGGAGCAGGGCCCTCACTTCCCCTCACCCACTCTGAAATTTTTCTAGTGGTGTGGCCAGTGGCCACTTGCAAAAGGCCCCACCACTCCATTATGATCTGGTGTGCACGTCTCCAAATCAAAGTTACCAAAGCTGGCCACTGTGGGAGACAAGTTGCTGGGCTAGATGGACTATTGGTCTGACCCATTTTACGAATGTCTGGGTGGAATGCTGCCCCTGCCCCCACTGTCTCTGAAAACGTCCTTCCTGTTGAGGTTGCTCTCACTCAAGTGGGGTGTGGGGGCTTGCTTGGAGCCAGGACAGTATAATCTCCGTTGGTGGGGAGGCTGAGGCTGGCCAGGAGTCCCCTTGGGAAGTCTGCTTAGTGAGACTCCTCACCCTTGCACTTGGGGGGAGTGGGGGACTGTAATTAGGACATGAGCCATAGCTTTGCTATGCTTCTGGTTATAATGTTAATGCCTATTGGCAAAGACAGTTTACAGGCCAGGCTATCTGTTCCCGAGCTCTCCTACTGACCCCTTTTACTTGGCCCTTATATGTGCTTTAGTCGTACCATATTTTATCTGAGTGAACACAACACTATAAGTCTCGTGGCTCAAGATTCTGTCTTTGCCAATCAAAGAAATCCACACTTGCTGCCTAACCATACCAATCCCCAACTCACATACACAACGGCTGTTTGAGATGGTCACTAGGCCTTTTTGTTTTTCATTCCTGGGAAGATTGTGGTCTTTTCCCATCCTCACCTAGTTTGGGTGCTTCCTCTCGTATAATAATAGGGATATTAAGAACATAGGACGTGCCATGCCTGGTCAGACCAATAGTCCATCTAGCCCAGCAACTTGTCTCCCACAGTGGCCAGCTTTGGTAGCTTTGATTTGGAGATGTGCGCACCAGATCATAATGGAGTGTAGGGGTGTGTACCAGGGGCCCATGCCATTTTTCTTTTTCTTTTTTCGTTTTTAAAAACTCATTTTCGTTATCGTTAATAACAAAATTTCATTATTTGTTATCAGTATTGTTATCAGTATTGATTTTGAGCAATAACGAAGATTTTGTTTTTGGTATCGTTTCCATTGTGGGCCATCACCAGTGACAGAAGTGCCAGCAGACACCTGCCCCAGACATCTCAGAAGTTGAACTCCTTCCTCCCTTTCTCATTATAATGCAGGAGTAATAAGTGCACAATGACAATATGAAAAATTACTAATATGTATGTCTAACCTAAACCTACACTGAATAACCTATACTATATGCAATATATTCCTAAGTATCTATATCAATAAACTTCTATCTGCTATGTGCTCTATCTAAGTATCTGTCTATCCTATTCCTATCATATAATGCTAATATATATAACAAAAAGCCTTGTATCTACTAATATCTATATATCTAATCTATCAATATATATTATCTACAATTAATATATCTCTATTTATTTATTTATTTATTTAAAAATTTTCTACCCTGCCCATCCTGCCACAGGCAGCTCTGGGAGACTTACACGATACTAAACAATAAAAACAATAAAACAACTTAAAACAATCAGAACCGGGAGGAAATAAAATACTCCTGACCACCCACCTCCCTAACCCATTCCCCCACCCTCTCCATCCTCCCCATCAAAAGAACAGCCACATTTTACAACAGCGTTGAAAAGAGGGGAGGTCCAGGGCCAAACGGGCCTCCACTGGCAGAGAGTTCCACAGCTGTGGAGCAACCACCGAGAAGGCCCTCTCCATCATGGCCCCCCGGCAGATTCAGGGGACCTCGAGGAGAGCATCCCCCAATGGCCGCAGGGGCCGATATATAATATATATAATAAGAACAGGGTGAGACAAACTGGGGAAGGGGAAAGGAAAAAACTATAGAGTATATCTATCTAATCTCTATCTGTATTATCTATATCTGTAATCTATATCAATCTACCTAATCTATATACCTAAACCTATAACTATCTAGATATATGTACAGGAGGAGACAGACATGGGAAGGAAAAAGATAAAATAAAGGGTATAAGGAAAGGTAAGGTGTAACACTGCGGGCTGGGGAAGATTTTTAGTGCAAGCACCAGAGTTCTTTAAATGCAACCTGTCACAGCAAGAGCTAACACAGAACAAGAGTCAAACAGCCTGGCCCTGCAACATAAAGGGTTGCAGTGCCCTCCCCAGCACCCCCATGATTGGTTCTGGGAGGCAGGAGGCATTGAGCAATCACAGGGTGCCATGCCACTGCCTGGGACTTGCTTGCGCTGCTTATTGGCCAGCGATTACATCCATCAGGTTCTTCCTCTCCCATCACAGGCCCAGTTCAAGAGTTCAACACTGTTTCTGGCTCCGAGATGTCTGCTCCCTCCTCCCCTTTCCATATTTCCCTCCAAAAAACACCTACCAGGCAATAACAAAATCAATAATGACAGTCATTATCATTATTGATTTCATTATTATTTATCTTTGTTATCGTTATTGCAATAATGATAACGAAAATGAAGAATTGCGTTATCATTATCAATATAATGAAAACAAAGTGCACACCCCTAATGGAGTGATAGATAGATAGATAGATAGATAGATAGATAGATAGATAGATCTTTATTTGCCTTGACAAATAGTCATTGGCAATACCTCATCTTTTCAAAAGAAAAAGAACAATTCCAGGCACCAACAATATAAAAGCAAAACAAAAAAAGGATTAGTTACACTAAAATCCAGGCCCAAAAGGCCCTTAACCATTACACAGTAACAAAACAAGTCCCACGATAACCCCTCATGACCCTAAATACCATAAGCTAATACCCAGCTAAGAACATACCAAAGTAACCCAACAACACAAACCCCATACCTTCCACCACCCTGGACAACTTAAGAGCTAACATCATCCCGATTAACCAATGTCACACCCTAACAGAAAGTACCAATTTCCAGGTTCAACTTTCTCCTGATTTTTTTATACGCCACACCTGATTGCAAAATATGGCGACCTTCAATGTCAGGTCAGAAGCTCTAAAGTTTAAACATAAATTATACCTCCCATGCTGAGGGGACGACGCAAATACTCCCTCTAGGACTGAAAGGAAAT
>QEPC01010849.1:1203987-1222386 GCA_003113815.1 Sphenodon punctatus | reverse complement strand
ACCACCCGCTAACCACCCTTGGTGTTTATTTATGCATGTTGCAGGGCTGCATAGGGCACCAATACAGCCCTGCAACATGCATAAATAACCACCAAGGGTGGTTAAAGGGTGGTTAGCATCATGTCTGTTTTCACCCAGGGTGTAGGATTATTGAGGGTGGTGTTTAAAGGGCAGGAGTGTAGTGTTTGAGGAAAGGGATCCCCTACCCTTTTCACTATACTTCAAGCAGTGCCCCAGGGTGACTTCAAGTTGTTGTTGGGTACTAGCAAGGGTGGGATTATCGGATTAATCCGATGATGCCAATAATTGTTGGTATCGGCAATATCGGATTTTTAACATTGCTGGTTTTATCGTTTTTTTAACATTGCCCATTGAAGTCAATGGCTGCAGTGTTAAAGATCCGAGAAAATCAGCAATGTTAAAAATCCGATATTCCAATACCAATAAATCTGATATTGGGATATCTGATACCAATAAATCAGATACCCAATAATCCCCCTTGATTCCCACCCCTATAACACAGTACACAGTTTGAAGAGATGGAGGAAAGGGGCTATATGTAACATGTTATGTATTAATAATTAAGAAGTGGGTGTTTGGCAGCGTCTTCATATCACTGTTTTGGAGCCGAATCTTAGGATTTAATTATGCTTGGCACTGTTCTAAACTTTTTGGGAAATGAGGCTAGAGATTTCAAGCTGTATGTTTTGAGCCTTTTAAAGAAAATTCCCCAGGGTGACTTGGAATATGCAATGAAGATGTTACTATTGTTGGAACTGGACTAAATCTTATTCCATTGTTCTCATCCTGCCTTTTTAACTCTTTCAGATCCAAACTGTCACCAAGAAAGTGCTGGTGCCACCAGAGATTGAAGAAGAATCTAATGTCACAGATTCTGTCTTGGCTATGATTAATGAGACGGTGATAGAAGCCACGCCAGAACCTCAAATAATTATAAAGAAGGGCCTTGAATTTAAGGATGGAATGAATGTCTTGGGTAGGCAAAAACATCCCCTCCCCCCCTAGAAATTTAAACATATCTGCATTGGTTTTCTATGACAGTTAATGGCTAGGGCTGGGTACATATTTTTCTTTCAATTAACATTTTTGCACAAAATGGAAGTACTTGAAAACTGGAAATTTTCCAGTTTTGTGAAAAGGTTTCATTTTTGTAAAATATTTGAGATACAACTTTTTCTCACCCCCCAAAAATGATTATCAATGCCCCAAAGGTATCAAAAATAATAATAAAAAAGTATGCGTAAATTAAAAGTTATGATCCACAACCCATTTACTCTGGAGAAATACCACTGACACTGACTTATTTCTCTGGAGTAAGTGGGTTGTGGATTGTGGCATCAGTTTTACAAAAATGGGGGTGGGGATCCCTAAAAATGTGATGACATTGGTTGTTAAGTGACATAACAAGACATCAGTTAACCCTACCTGGGGGCGGGGTGGGAGAGCTTTGCCCAGTCAGGTGCGCACTCACTGCGGAAACACACATCTCTGCAGCCTGCCCCGGAGGGGGAGGGAGTGGGAGCAATGTGTGGCCGCCCAGCCATGCCCCCACACTGCTGCCTCAGCAGCTGTTTTGTGCATTGCAGAATTTTAAAATTATTTTTAATAAAACAAAAAAAATGAATGAAATCAGACAAATGTTGTTTGCTTATTCATTCATTTTTGTTACCTTTGTTATGAAAACGAATGGGGCTCCATTCATTTTCATAATTAATTAAATGATAAGAAATTGCACACCCCTGGTTAGCTGTGTTATGAGTCTCATATAGTACAACCATTTTCCCCTGTGAAGAAAACAGGAATATAACCAATGATTTCAGTCTAGTCAGTATTTTGCATGAAGCTGAAAAGCCCAGTAATGAGCAAATTTTAGCTGAACTGAGGGAGTGTCAGAATGTCCTCCTACCCCTCGACATGCTCCGTCTAGTGTTTGGTGGTGGTTTTACCCACTTCATAGACTAAAGAGCTGGGACTCCAGCACCTTTCTTGAGACCTTTCTCCTGTGCTTTGCTTTTGAGCACAGCCTTGATCCTGAGTGGTGTGCATGCCGCACTTCAGGAATAACACCCTCACTCCGAGTACTTATGACACACCTCTGAGTGTGTGACCACTTAAGACCCACCTCTGCTTCCTTTTTGCTCATAGGTAGATAACAAACTGCAACTGGCGTTTGCAATTGAAAACATGCTGTATGCTATCTCAGTTATGAGTGAAGATGGAGACAAACTCTGCCTCTTTCTCACCCTTTTCCTCTGAGAGGAAATGAGGAGTAGGTGCCCATATCTGTTTATTCTGGCATGTCCTGGTACAAGTTCCAGGTAACCCACAGAGGAGGCTTAAGAAAGGTTTTAACTTTCTGCATGCGTATGTGATTGAGGGCAATCTAGCCCTGAATTTGTACAAATTCAATAGAGACACAGGGGGAAACAAACGAGACACTAGCCCGCAGTACCCCATAGTAGCCCACGAGTCACCTGCTCATCAGTTCAGTGGCTGCCAGATGTTTGCCCAATTCCACCTTGGGGCGGGCAGCGGGCTGCTACCAGACACATCATTTGAAGAAGGGTGGTGATGTGGGCTAAGGCTCACTCACTGGGCCAATCTGGGCTAATGCACGCTATCCCGATTGTTAGTCCCTGCCCAGCCCAGCCATGAGGTGAGGTGTGATACTTGGGCCCGGAGGAGTGCGCTCACCCCAGCTGCCAAACAGCTGATCAGGGGAGGGTCCCCAATGTATTGAAATCCTCAGCTCACTGCAGCAGCGGTCAAAAAAGCAGAATAAAACAGGAAATATCATAATGCCTCTCTATATAAATCTATATAAATCTATGGTGTAACCGCACCTTGAATACTATGTACAGTTCTGGTTACCCCATCTCAAAGAAGATATAGTAGAACTAGAAAAGGTACAGAGAAGGGCAAGAAAAATGATAAAGGGTATGGAATGGCGTCTGTGTGAGGAGAGGCTTGATAGGTTGGGGCTCTTCAGCTTGGAGAAGAGAGGGATATGACTGAGAGGGATATGATAGAAGCTTATAAAATAATGAGTGGTGCGGAATGAGTAAATAGGGAGCGTTTGTTTACCCTCTCAAATAGTACCAGAACTAGAGGACATTCCATGATACTAACTTGCAGCAGATTTAAAACAAAATAATATTTTTACTCAATGTAAAATTATTATTAACTTGTGAAATTTGTTGCCAGAGGATGTGGTCAAGGCTAGTATAGCTGGGTTTAAAAAAGGATTGGACAAGTTCTTGGAGGGTGGGTTCATTAACCAAGTGAGTTTGGGGGACCTCTCACTTTCAGGAGCTGAGAGTGAAATGGAATGGATCACCGCACTATGACCTGTTAGGTACTTCTCCCAAGTGACTGAGATTAGCCACTGTCAGAGACAGGATAGGATGCTGGGCTTGATGGACCATTGGACCATTGGACAGTATGGCACTACTTATGGAAACACAGAACAGTTTTAGTGTGATTAGTAATGTGGCTGTTCCTTTCAAATTAAATGGATAGAGCCAGCTTTTAATGTTTTGTGGTGCAACTTTGGATTCCAGGATCAGTTGGTTTGGCTAACAAGAGATTTTCCCAGCACTTCCATCCACCCCCTGAAATGCACGTGTGCATGCGTGTACAGACACACGCACACACTTTTTTCCCCCTTGCATCCTACTCCATGCCTCTGGGAGAGTGTGAAGTAAATCACTCAAAATACTGACATACTAAAGTGTGTTTGATCATAGCATGCTTCAAGAGGATGGAAACGTTTGAATTGCTCCTTAAACACATTGCAAGGATTTTGGACAGCTGAACTAATAATTTCCTAATGTACTGGTGTCTGAAATCTCCTTCTCTCCTGGCATTTTCTCCTGATAGTAATCACTGGAGTTTTTGGCAAGGGGAATTCCCAGCTCAGTTTAGTTTCCCCGGTAGGTAAATAATAAATTCTGACTCCTAAGGGTAGGTGAGCTTCATAACTTTATGAGTGCAGTGTCAGTTCTTAACCCTGATCCTGTCTCAGAGCCTCTTGTACAATAATTCACTCAACTAGTTTCCATCCTGGTTTTCTCTTATCTAAGGCCGCTTTTAGACGTGCAGCTGGGATCAGGCGCGGGAGCGGCGAAACAGCCGCGGCGCTGTTTTAGACGAACCGGAAGCTGAAGTTGTGCGCATGATCCGGCGCCGCGCATTCTTTGCCGACCACGAGTGAACCGGCCTGATTCCTCTGGGGTGACATACGCGGTTGGCAAAGAATGCGCGGCGGCGGATCACGCGCACAACTTTCGCTTTTGGTTCGTCTAAAACAGCACTGCGGCTGTTTCGCCGCTCCCGCACCTGATCCAAGTGCACGTCTAAAAGCGACCTAAGACTTTCCCGCATTAGTTTACAAGAGTCAGTATTTCTGTTTATTACTGTAAAGCTTGAGTTTCTTCAGAATGAATTCAGTCATAAAACTCCTGTTGACATCAGTTGAAATAGTATAGGGGTTTTTAATATCTGGCTCTGTGTTTTAGGAGGAGGAATACAATAAAAAAGGCCAGTTTTACAGGCAGTACTATGGGCGTGTGTATGTGTGTGTGAGAGAGACAGATGGCTTCAAACACAAATCTTCTTGTATGCTAGGGTCTTCTCATATGCTCAGTTACAGCAAGTGCAACCTCTAGTTGGTCTAGTTTATGCATATCTGGCTAAGTGAGGTTGTGCCATGTGCAGAAGATCCTGATTGATACGGAATATACTGTGTATATTTTTGTTGCTGTTTGGAGTCATGGGACTGTATTTAAGTATCCACATGGGGTCACACAAGCAAAATTTTGAGAACTACTGTCTTAGACAAGACAGTAGCAGACAAGAATGCCTGAAGTACCTGTGCTGATAGAAGGCTTGAACAAAATCTGTGCCATCTATGGAAACCTATATTATGTAAATGCCTTGTTCGACAGATTACCTGACTTTAATTAATGAACTAATTATTAATTATTATTATTATTATTATTATTATTAATAATAATGGGCCCTCTACACCAGAGTTGGGGAACCTTAAGCCTGGGGCCAAATGTGACCCATGGCTTGTTTTTATTTGGTCCCTGTCCTTTTCCTGGATCTGGCTCCTAGATCCAGTTCCTACCCCCAAGCGCTAAAAGACTGAGTTCAGGGCCAGGGACCAGAGATGAGGGCATGCACACAAGGACACAGGACAGGTGCATGGCACAGATTCATTAATTGGATCCTTCTCTTTCTGAGCTCACCCCCTTCAGTGTTCCTGCCAGCAACTTCTGTGTGGGTCTCAGAGCTTGTACTAATTTTCAAAGTGGTCCCTGCGCTACACTTTAAATCCAGTAGACATATGGGGCATACACTACACTTTCTTTCCAAAATTAACTGAGCTACTGATGAAGGCGGAAACCGAAATGTTCAGCTAATCAATAAATCTCTGTTTACAGTCATTTTCTCTTTATAATTCCTATATATTGTTTATGACTGTCAGCATCCTACTAGGATCTGGAGCTTCCTTGAATGTATCGCTGTGATGTGGTAAGCAACAAAACAGTGATACACTCAAGGAAGCTCCGGATCCTAGTAGGATATATATAATGGGAGATTAGTGTTAGGTAGTATTAACAAGATAGAAATTGTGAAAAACAATGCTGTCATTTTAAAGGGTGGTACAAAATATTGGCTTCATTCTGAAAACAAGCACTGAGATCCTGAGGAGGGAAAAATATGCTTTCTAACTGTCTGACTTCTGTGATGTCACTCCTTCAACAGGCCTGATAGGATTCTTCATTGCTTTTGGCATTGTAATGGGGAAGATGGGAGACAAAGCCAAGATGATGGTGGATTTCTTCAGCATCTTAAATGAGATTGTAATGAAGCTAGTAACGATGATCATGTGGTAAGTCAAGGTCGTAATAACCTGCAACACACAACAGCAAGCAAGCTGATTCCTCTCATATACTGGGCACATTATATTTTGCCTATACCCCATACAATTCTACATATCAACTCATTGGTTGAAAAGCAATGACAACGATGGTAGAAACAGAATAACATTGCTTTTTAGGGCCTTTGGTGTTGTTTTGCTTGCTCTTTGTATTTAATCTGTTTTGCAACATTGGAGATAATAGGTCTAATGTCTAGGACTCAGACATGCAGACAGCAACTTATAAACTTGTCTTTAAAACTGATGTAAAGACGCCACAATCATTTAATGGTTTGTTATGTCTTTAAGAAACAAATAACTAGTCTCCTTAACACAAGTATATCAAGAGCGTCCTGTGACTTAGCATAATAGGAAGACTTTTAGCTAGGAAGTGTAATTACTGCTGTCCCAGGAGACATGCTTTATTTACAGTGTTTTACTACAAAATTGGCTCACCACAAACATGCATTCCAACCAAATACGATTCTCACGGTTTGTGCTATATGCACAAAAGCCACTTCTCTTGTCCTTTCCTGTAAAGCCTGCATTCTAGTAGGTCAGCAGAGAAACCAGCACAAACAGAGTTATCTCCCTGAAGATTAGTTCATAGAGCAAAGACGCCTAAAGAGAGTGGTTGCCATGTTGGTTCCAAATGGAAGAGGTAGGAATATAGAGTGGCAAGCTCCTCAGTGTGGAATTCGCTAGAGCTGAATTTGGAAGAATTGTTCACACACACTGTTGGTAAATCCCTACCTTTTGAGAACGTTAACGAATGTTCATCAGTATTTCTACACTCTATATTGTTATTGCGCTTTTGCTGAAATCAGAAATGCATATGCCAGTTTTTTGTCACTTTCATCACTTTTTAGCATCTGTGTTGTCCTTACAGTTCAAAGACACTAAGGGCAATATATAAAGACCAAAGGTACAAAACAAACTAGCAGAAGTACCAAAAGTTCCAAAATAGAAAAAGTGACAAAAGAGCCCAAAGAATCAAAGTAGCAGAATTACGTTGTTTCCCCTTTCTGTGGGAGCTCCCTAAGCCTCTGTCCCGGGCACTCTTCTCTTCCCCCTTTATACTCTTTCTCTGGGTAAACTCATTGAAACCCACGGCTTCCAGTATCACCTGTATTCTGGTAGAACGCAACTCTCTCTCCACTCCCGCGCTCTCCCCCTCCATCCAGTCTTGTATCACTGACTGTCTCTCTGACATCTCTGCCTGGATGTCTTGCCGCCAATGCAAGCTTAATATGGCCAACACCAAACTCTTCCCCCCCAAAATGTTCCCCTCCTACTTCCCTCTAAATTTCAATTGAAGAAGTCAACATCCAGCCTGTCCCTCAGGTGCATAGCATGGAATTCATCTTTGACTCCTCCCTCTCTTTTATACCTCAGATCCAGGCAGTTGCTAATCCTGTCACTTCGCTCTGTATAATATTGCTAAAATCCAGCCCTGCCTCCATGTTTCCACCACAAAACCCCTAGTCGTTGCTCTAGTCAACTCTTGTCTTGACGACTGTAACTTCTTCCCTACTGGTCTCCCCTACTCTGATCTCGCCTCCCCTTACCTCCATTCAGTGCTCTGCTGCAAAAGTCATCCACCTTGCCCGTCACTTGGACCACGTTCAGCCCCTCCTCTCTGCCTTACACTGTCTCCCTTTATGTGAACACATTCAGCACAAGCACCTGGTCTTCTCCTTCAAGGCTCTTCATGGCCTTGCTTCCCCATATCTCTCTGTTCCACCACACTCCTGCCCGGGAGGTTCGCTCCTCCTCTGCTCCCACTCTCACCTGCTCACGATCCCCTTGCTCCTCTAAACGTCTCAGTCCCTTCTTTCTTGCTCCCCCTCATGCCTGGAACTCCCTCCCTGGATATGTTCACTCTGCTCCCTCCCTCCCTACTTTCAAATCCCCCTGAAAACCTACCTCTACCGTCAGGCCTTCCCTAGTTCATCATGAGTGCAATTCGATCCTCTTCCCCCTCACTCAGAAACTAGTTCCCCGTAACTAGGTGAAGCACATGTACCTACAACTCCTCAACCTCATGAATGTACTCTTGTCTCTCCTGATGTTCACCTCCCCCTTGTCTCTTAGAGGGGTAGGGACCTATATAACTACTGATTGTATAGCACCAGGTACACTGCTTTCACTATATAAATGCTAATAATAATTACTAAACAAAGTAGCAGAAGAACCAAAAGAACCAAAGTAGCAGAAGCACCAGACAGAAGTACTACTACTGAAGAAAGTAGCAGAAATACCCAAAGTACTGAATAAAGACATTTCCAAACAGGAACTGATGGAAGCAGCAAGAAAGTGATACGTGTTCACATCATGTGGAAGGTAGCGAATGGTCTGTTTCCAACAGAAACAACATTCACGGCAACTCATCACTTCAGATCTAGAACCTGCTCTCTCCAGATGTTTTCAACAGTTCCTTCCTTCTCACCTTCGAAAAGCACATGAAGACTTTTAAAATTGGCCAGGTGCCTTCAGGCAATCCACTGCTAGCTTCCTTTTTCTGTCTTCCCATCTTACCTTCCCCTTTTAAATTGTTTAAAAATGGATTTTACAGTGTTTTGATGTATTTTATTGTATGGACTGTGAAGCACTGTGAGCACCATTTGGCAGGGAAGCACTATAAATATAAATAAAATTATTATCATGATTATTATAGTAGTTTAGATAGCTTATATTGGACCAACTTCTGTTGGCAAGAGTATTTAAGTTATCAGGCCAAATAAGGTCTGACGAAGGGTCGTGTGAGGCCCGAAAGTTTGCATACTCTCACTAGCAGAAGCTGATTCAGTAAAAGATATCGTATTCTGTATTACCTCGTCTCCATCCTTGTCTAGCTATTAAGGTTAGTAGGGAATGTTTAGATCTTCTCGTCTGACTTGTACAACACAGGTCATTGCATTTCTTCAGGTGAGTACTAGAGTAAGCCCATTCATTTCTATTAGGTGAAAGCCTATCTTCTCATCATCAAAGCATTTTTTTGGGTTGTTGACCATCAATTTAAGAGCTATTACCACACAGTACAACAAGGATGCCTATGTTAAACACAGCCCACCTCTCAGAATAAGCATCCAAGCATTTGACATAGAGCGTACTACTTTTTGCCTTGCTCTGTGAGAACTAGGAGACAGGAAGCAGAGAGCCCCTACACCCATCTACCACTGTGGCAGAAGAAGACACTGTCATAATTTGATTAGTGGTGGTGATGGGTAATGCAATGGCAAGGTGATCTGTTATTCCCAATGATAACAAGACTAGAATTGTATGTATGTAGGGATTGTATTTAGACTAGGATACACCTTTCCAGTGCATGTACTGAGATACAGTACTTTTTCTTGACTATGCGACTGAGGTGCAAGGAGTCATATTCGTAAGCATTCTTCGTGCTTTGAGATTTCAAGTGGAGGGAAGTAGACCAGCGATAATAGGAGTCTATCTGAGAGAGTGTATAAAATGATAGATAAAAGAAGTGACTACACTTTCTCATCCTTCCTCTACTGGTTCCTCAACATAAACACATTTGCAATGGGCTAAGTTGTTTCTCTGAACAAAGCTCTATTGATTGCAGTATTTATTATAGAATATTGGGCTTGAATGTCTAGAGAAGGAACAGTAGGGCTCTTCAGATACTCCAAAAGACTGAAGCTATTGATAATCTACCCAGCCAGGACCGGGCAGCACAACACGGAAGGGAAACTTTGGTTTAATCAGTGATTCTAAGTTTCACTTGGATTCCCTCTTGTAATAACTAGCTGCCAAACCAATTTAAAGGAGCCCACAGAAAACACTGGGGTTTTTTTTTTTGACTCAGGAACTTATTCCTCTGTGCTAGAAAAGAGAAGAGAGACTGAATGATCTAGTTCTTATTCATTTCTGCTGCAAATTTTTAAAGGGGAGAGAAATTGTTTTTTATGCTGATAGTTAAATGCCTTTCTTCTTTATCTGAAGGTACGTTCTGCCCAGTTATTTATGATTTCTTTGTGAAGAAAGCTCCAGCCCCTCCAGCAGTTACAGTGATTAATGAGAATCTCATGAGCCATCAGAATGCCATAAGCACAGAAACAAAGCTGGGCATCTGGTGGGGAGGCTGCGTAACCCTTTGCAGGAATTATCTGCAGCGTATCTTTCCGGATACACAGATTTTATGGCGCCCTGGTGAAATAGTAGCATAGCAACGTAGGAAACTTTAGGCCTACATATCCTGACACAACTATTAACATTGGAGTGCCCCCTCTTAAGGTGCAGTCCCACAAACATATCAGACCTGGAGTTTTTTCTTCATAGGCATTATTCTGGACTAATTTCCTCCCTCTGTGTTCATTTTCATGAAGAGGGGGATCCAGGGGTTAGAAACCTCCTCTCTGGTCTACCTCCCTTAGATTTTCAAGGAACCTCAAGGGAGGCAAAAATAATAAGCAGTTGGTGACTTGCTTGGACTTATTATATGCCTGAGGAAGAGCTTGTGTGGCCTGGCGGTTTGGATAATCTCACCAACTACAGTTGCTCCAATAACAGATATCACCTAAGCTAATTTGTCTCCATCTCAAGCAGTCAACGAGGCAGAGATACTCCTTCAGGGACACACAAAGAAAGAAGAACTGAGATTTACTGGAACAGCAACGGTTTCAAAAGATGGAAAATTTCCTGAGCAGGACACATGAACATGTCTCCTCACATAGGAGCCTTTCTCCCCACTTCAGCACCACTGTTTTATCTTTATGCTAACACATGTGCCCATATGAACACAGGTGAGGTTACAGTGAGTTAGAGGTAATTGCCTAAAAAAACCCAAAGGCTTGTATGAAAATGTCCTTAAAAAGAGCTGAGTTTCAGCCAGCGCTGAGCATTACAATTGCAAACATTGGGTGTTTTTACACACACATTTTTTCTGGATGTTTGCTGTTACATCCTGAACTTTCTCTGTGTCTAAATCACTCACCCAGATCATAAACATCCCAATCTTTGAACTTCTGCGTAGAACTTCTCCCAGAACTTTTGTGTGTAAAAAGTTCTCCTGATAAACTGCTTTGCTCCAGGCAGCTGTGGTCATTTGGTTTCCATGGCAGCCTGTCACGTCTACAGCTGCGGCTACTTTAGGCTGCCTCAGGGCAGTGTTTGTGTGAAGAATGCAGCCAGGAACTGCCTCAGGGAAGTGTGTGTGTGAAAAATGAATCCGGAACTTACTTGTGGACTTGTAAACTCAGAAGATTGAAAAATCTGGAACTTTAACCTGTGTGTAAAAATGCCCATTATAAACTGGAACATAAAAATGTAAACTGTTTTCACTGCTACATCACCTGGAAGTGTATTCCTAAATATCCCTATCCTGTTACAGCTGGAGGTTACCCTGCATTACATAAAGAACACTTTTAATATATTCTTCACACGTACTGCAAAACCTTTATTATTACTATTACAGGTGATGTTATATATACCAGTTTACCTTTCCCCATCATTGATAACACTCCTAATCAAGTTATTAACATAGACAGTAATGCTTTCTATTTATTAATCATGATTTATTCTGTCCTCACTTTAGTCTTCATTTCTACTTCTGAACTTTGCCAAATGTCAGGTTTTATTTTCTTTTATTTCAAAATTCCTTCTACATGTTGGTCAGCAATTGAGGATCTATTTTTCTATATAGCTGTATACCGTACTCTCCACAGTTAATCAATTATTATTATATAATTTATAAACCTTAAGGTTGACCATGGTGGTTTTGGTATTGGTCTTTTCTGTATCTTTCTGTTCCTTCCCATTTTGTCTCTAATGGTTTGTTCTTGTCCGACCATTATTTTTGACCCACCTCTTTGGACCTGATTCTACCTGTTTGGCTCAAGTTGGAGTGTGTGTGTGTGTTACAGTAGTATACTTCTTTCTGTTGTCTACTTAGTACTGACAAAGAGCACCTGCAAGTCCTCTGCTTAAGTTTTCAATTAGGGAACAGTAACCTACAATACTACAAATACTCTGATCCCCAGAGCCAGCAGTATAGGCCCTGATAGATCACCTGAAGTTGATGATGCCTGGAACAAGTGGCTCATGTGCAACTGTGACAATGTGGTGCCACAGTAAGGTTAATGTACCTTTAAGAGGGCCATAAGATGATGGCACCTGCTCTGAAGAGGACTATCTAAAATAGCCACCAACAGGAAGAGGAAGTTGGTGGGCAGAGTTAACTGCATATAATGGAGACAGCTAAGTGGAAAAGGTCAGTCTGTTCCTGACTGTGAAGGAGGACATATCTCCTGAGAGGTTGCCTGGAGGATTCCTGCAGGAAGGAAGCTTTGGATGTGAGTTAGGCTGGAAGGGCCTGTATATAACACAACCAGTAGACTGTTACCAGGCTAGGCCTGGGAGTGTATAAGAAGTGAACTGATATGTATGGATGACTGGACAGAGACTTGTGGCCTGGCCTGAGGGCTGAAGCAAATAAACTGTTATTTGACTCAACCTGGGAGTATAAGTTCACTTTGGGGCCCTACTCCTGCATACACTTACCCACAGTCAGTGGGTCCCTGCTACAGCAACATAAGGCTGACTGCCTCTGAGATGAATAGTGTTTGTAAAGAATTATGATACCTGGCTGTACAGGCTTGTATCATTGGGTGAAAACAGACATGACGCTAACCACCCTTTAACCACCCTTGGTGGTTGTTTATGCATGTTGCAGGGCTGTATTGGTGCCCTATTGGTGCCGAAACATGCATAAATGACCACCAAGGGTAGTTAAAGGGTGGTTAGCGTCATGTCTGTTTTCACCCATTATTTATGGGCTAGCATTGTTTGTCCTAATGCTTTGGCAAACGTACAAGTAATTCAGTTGGGCCAAGAAAGAATGGAGAAAAATAAAGGAAGGATCTCAGGATTTGACCACTGGCACAGATCTTTATTAATTATTATTTATTTATTTACATAGCACCAGCAGTGTACCTGTACAGTCAGTAGTTCTAGACAGTTCCCTACCTCAAGGGAACTAAGAGACAAGGAAGGGGGAGTTGTGGGAGAGGTGAACATCAGGAGAGACAATACATGAGGCTGACAAGTTGCAGGTGCACGTACTTAACTTAGTCACAGGGAAGAGATTTGGAGGAAGGGAAGAGAATGCAGTTTCAAAGCCTGACAGAAAAGTTAGGTTTTAGGGATTTAAAATGTGGGAGGGAAGGAGTAGAACAAATGCACCCAGGGAGGGACTTCCAAGCCTGGGGGCAGTAAGAAAGAAGGGGCGAAGATGTTTAAAGAAGCAGGCGTTTGGTTGATGAAGGAATAATACCTGCCCAATTATTAAAAGAACACCCATTTGCACAGCCTGCATTCAAACACTGGAGACTGGTATAAAGGAAGCTTAAGGATAAGAGATATGGATCTGTGTACTCTCCAGTTGAGAGTGTATGTATTAGGGACAAGGAAGTGCCTATTCAGCTGAGGACCCAACTCAAAGAGAAAGGAATAACTAAAGTAAGTCAATTATTTAGTAAGGACAAATTTAAAAAAATACAGTAATTAGAGACCCTAATACAAGAAAAAATCAATACATTCCAATATCTCCAATTGAAAAGTGTTTTTGCAGCTTTGGATTCAATAAAGAGCTTTGGAAGGGAGCCCCTAGGGATAGAATCAATCTTATTTAATTTATCAGGATCGAAGGGCAGGCTCTCAAGCATATATAAAGAATTGAAGGGGTTTGTATACCCCAAGGGAAATAAATATATAGAACAATGGTAACAGGATTTAGCCTGTAAATTTACAGAAAAAGAGGTTAAAAGAATTTGGTATCACATGCAAAACTGTGCATCGGCAATGGAACTGAAGGAAACACAACTAAAAATTGCAATCAGATACTACCTAACGCCTGTATGTTGAAACACATGGGGATGGATCCTAGCGGCCTATGCTGGAAAGGCTGTGGTCAGGTGGGCTCCCTGATGCACAGTCTTTGGGATTGTGTATATGTGCAACAATTTTGGAGACAAATCTGGGGTTTCATGAACAAAATAACGAACACTGTAATTCCTTTCAAGCCTGAAATAGCACTGTTGGGGATATACCCAGATGAGCAAGTTTTGAAGCAACATCAGGAAGAGTGCAAAGTGCTATGCTTAACAGCAGCCAACATAATTACTAGGCACTGGAAATCCCAGGGATCAATACCACTACGAGAATGGGTCAGTCGTATATGGTTCCACTTTACAATGGAGAAACGGATGGTGAATTTCAAAAACAAGTGCAAAGACTTTGAGGCAACTTGGGTTTTGATCATAGCAGCCATTGAAGGGGAAGAATTTGCAAAAAATGACAATACTGTTTGACCATTATTTGTGGGGGGGGAAAAATACTTTATTTGGGTTTAACAGACTAGTATGACCCACAAAATCGGTCACTGGAGATGATGTAACTGACTTCTTAGTATGAATACAATATAAACTACTGCTGAAAATACTGTTCCTTTGGATATTATGGGTAGAGATTGTACGGGAAGGGAAATGCATATTATGTAAATATGATACTCTTAATATATATATTTGTATGTTTTCCTTTGACTTATTAATAAAGAAAAAAATATTATAAATAAAGAAGCAGGAGAGTCGGAAGCAGGCAAGGGTGGGGGCAGAGGAGGAGTGAAGTTCCCAGGCAGGAGTGTGGCGGGATACAAGAACAGAGAGATATGGGGGAGCAAGGTCATGAAGAGCCTTGAGGTGAAGACCAGGAGCGTGTGCCAAATGTGTTTCCATAGAGGTAGCTAGTGTGGGGTGGAGAAGAGGGGCTGAACGTGGTCAAAGTCACAGGTAAGGTGGATGACTCTAGCAGCAGAGCATTGAACGGTGATGGATGTGTGTGTGTGTGTGTGTGTGTGCGTGAGATCAGAGCAGGGGAGACCAGTAAGCAAGAGGTCTTTACTGGAGGTTTTATTACATGTTCTTCAGAATAGGCCCTAATCACATCAGAGGCATCCTTAAGCATTGCGAGACACTGGTCAAAGATTCTGGCAGGACCCTTAATGTGAGGCACATTGCAGGTCAGTGCAAGCAGAGACAATGGTTGTGTCCCTCCTAGGGTCACCCTGTACTGGTCACACATGGCCATGAAACAGAGATATGAAGGAGCTCATTTGAAGTTTTGAACTACTATTATTGAGAGTAATTTTATTCTTTCAGTGAACCCTCTCAGCAGGCCTGACAAGGGGTGGGAGAAGGGGGTACAATTGTACCAGGTCCCCAAACTCAGGGGGAGTAGGTGCAAAGCTACAAGAGTTTCATTTCTGAAGGAAAGGTTGGCGCATACTGACTGGGTGAGGACCGCAGTGGGTATCTGTGTGAATAAAATATTAATCTCAAGAAATTGGCTTGGGCAGCCACTAGGTGGTGGCAAAGAGGGCGTGGGGCTGGGGATTTCGTGACCCCCATCTGCCAGAATGTACCAAGGCCCCACAACAGGCCTGCCTTGAAGTGTTGAATTTGAATGCATGTATCCCTCCCCCTGGTCTCATAGGTTTTTGAACACAGATTTTTGTGGCTCTTTCCTGTAAAGCTCAATTCCATCTGTGCTAGTTCTGTTTTTGCTTTCGCAGGTACTCCCCTTTAGGCATTGCCTGTCTTATCTGTGGGAAAATCATTGCAATCAAGGACTTGGAATTGGTTGCTAGGCAACTTGGAATGTACATGGTAACTGTGATCGTGGGCCTTCTCATCCATGGAGGGATCTTCTTGCCTTTACTGTACTTCGTGGTGACGAGAAAAAACCCCTTCTCGTTTTTCGTTGGCATCTTCCAAGCATGGATCACAGCTCTGGGCACTGCTTCCAGGTATTCCCTGTGAAATGCCATTCTATTTATATTTTAACTGTTCATTCACTGCCATCATACAGCTGCTGTGCTGACATTGTATTGTTAAAACCTAATCCACAGACTACACCTCTGATCCACAAAGTGCTCTGCTAGGACAAGCCCCTTTAACTTCAATAAGGGTTGTGTTGGAGGTGTGTGCTGAGGCTGGGCTGCTTATTTATTTTCTTTTAAAAAATCCTTTTCTCATATTCTGTACATACACCATCCCGATTATAAAGAGCAGTGTTCTCTTGAGGATAGGTCCTCTGCTCTGCTACTGATTCACTGTCAGGCAACCTCTCTGAGTCTCAGGGGACATGAGATAATGCACTGTAAAATAAGATCTGTGGATGAAATGAACAATATATTTCCAAAGCCGCCGCCTCCTCCTCCTCATTTTATTTGATTGATTGTATGTAGCCACACTGTCAGAGGACTCCTAATAAATATTCCCAATGTTGCCTGGTCAACAGAGTTACCCAAAGTCTCTTTGGAAAATCCTTGTATCATGTCTTTTCAACCTAAAGCGACTTCGATAGGATCAGAATTGTTTATCGTGTGGCTAAGGTGCCAAAATGAGAGGCAGCAAACAGAGTGAGCAGGGCCTGGATGATTCCTGTTTTGGTAGAGTTATATTGTGTTTTTCACCTCATGCTGACTGGCTCACAGGCAACCAGAGTCAGCAGCAACCACAAGTCTCTGCTGTAGGACAGCTGTTTAGGGGCCTGTGTGGACCTCACCCCCTTCAAATACCCAGTCAGCTATCTACATCACATCACTTTATAGTTGGCAGCGCCTTTCTCAGCCTCAGCAGACAAGTCAAGGACTAATGGATACTGGAGACTGCAACCCCTTTTTTCACTTGTCAATGTTTCCTCAGGATTGGGCTTTAGGTACTTCGCAAGATGGCAAAGCTCGTACTACTTCGGCCTATGCTGTTCCTGTCCCAGGGATAAAAAAAAATCTTCTGACCTGCCCCTCTGGCACAAAATTAAAAAAAACAAAACAAATTAAAATTGAATATGATGGTGGAAGGAATGAGCTTGCCCTCCATTTCAGAGAGGTAATTTAAAGCAGAATGACAAAATGAAAGAGTTACTTAGCAGTGGGGGCAGATCACACTCAAGAAGGCATTTTTAGTGTACACTCAATTTATGACGAAGGCCAGTGAGCTGAAAATTGCATATTCTGTCCCACAGTCTGTGCACTTGCTTGGATCTGGCCCTGCTCATTACTGGGCACTTTTAATCAATGAAACACCCATGACCTCCAGAACACAGGACAGGAAATAGATGGTGCTGGAAGAACCTGTTTCACGAGAGAGTTAGGAAGCTGCATACCAGCAGAGTTGCAGTAGCTGTGGTATGAAAGAACGTACTGTGTAACCTTGTTCCTCTCTTTGTCTTTATTCTCACTCCTTCAGTGCTGGTACGTTGCCTGTCACCTTCCGCTGTCTTGAAGAAAACTTGGGCATTGATAAGCGTGTAACAAGATTTGTCTTGCCTGTTGGAGCAACTATTAACATGGATGGAACTGCCCTTTATGAAGCAGTGGCTGCCATCTTCATAGCACAAATGAATGGAGTGGTGTTGGATAGCGGGCAGATAGTCACTGTGAGGTGGGTTTCATATTCCATAGCCCTGGCCTTTTTTGAGAAGCTAACAGCATGATAGTTCCATAGCAGCTTAACCTGTGTGTGTGTGTGTGTAAACTCTTATACTGCAAAACCTGCGGACATAGGTTTCTCAAAGTGGGATTGGCTAAATAGAGCTCCTTGGAGACCTAGCAAGTGCCATACTGGGTCAAACTAGTAGTGACCCATCTGGCCCATCATCCTGCCTATGACAGTGGCTGACTTTGGTTGCTTCAGAGAAGTACACAACCACTCATAGTGAAGTGACCCATTTCCTGCTATTCACGCTGAGATCCCATTCCATGGCCAACTTGGCTAATAGATTTATAAATCACTATCTTGTTCCATCTAGCCCAGCATCCTGTCCCTTACAGTGGCCAGCTTAAATGGCTTTAGAGAAGTGTATAGCAGGTCACAGTGGAGTTATTCGTTCTCTGCTATTTGCTCTAGCCCCCGACAGTGATCTTCTCATCCCCTGACCAATGTGACTAATTTAATGAAACTATGGCACAAATGAAGCTATTTTAATTTTGCTTCTGGACAGCTAAGAACAAGTGATTCATATGCATGCACCCGTCGTTATATAAAGTATTATATTGTGCATACTAGGCAGAACTGTCACTGCTAGGACAGAGCTGAAATATCTGAACATACAGGCAAATAGGGATATGCACCAGGGGACCATGTTGTTTTTTGTTATCGTTATCGTTGTCGTTATTAAAACGTGTCATTTTATCATTATCATTATAACGACAGTGTTTTCGTTATTGTCGTTATCAATATCAGTACCGGTTTCAAACAAAATTTTTGGTTTTGGTAATGTTTTCATTATCAATATTTATATTTGGTATCGTGATCTCGTGAGACCAAAAACTGGAAATGGTAGTTCCATCGGCTATATGGTGTCTGTGTGTGACTGCTTGGTTGGGAATTTGTGTGTCTGCTCTGTTGTGACTAGCTGTGTGTGTGTGTGTG